>JAHBCN010012619.1:26146-48023 GCA_019359885.1 Listronotus oregonensis
GAGTTTTACAACAAGTACGGAAAGTTTTAAAATATATTTATATAACTTGGAATCCGCATTCATAAACATTCATAACCGATAACACCAAAGACTTTATAAGAATGGAAACCTTTCAAAACTAAACTGTTTGACCACATATAACCACTTGTTTCTTTTTCTTCTTTTGGATATCTGGCATCTTTGCCAACGGCGACTAGTGACTATAACTTGATATACTTTGGCAAACTTATTTCTTAGGCTTGAGCGAAATAAGGACAGACAGAAAACGTGTAGTGGCTGATTCCTTTTCTATACTCAGTGATGCCGATCTCACAGTTATTCGTAAGATTACACGATTTTGGTTCCGATTTCGCGATCTTACGAATAAGGTAAAATTCTGACGATTTTTAAATAAACATTTTAAAATAAATTATTGCATTTGAATTATTAAATTACTTCGTTCCTGTAGTGAATGAAAACAATGACATATCAAAAGAAACGACCGGGGAGTCCCCGTTGCCTACAAGCGGATATCGGGCAAAACGACATGGGATTCCCCGTTGATTGCAGGTAAAGGTGGCTTACAATTTATTTGTTTTCATTTTCACGCAGTCCTGTCTCGTATTGGAAATTTTACATAAGTCTAAACCATCAAAAGTATTTTATTTAAAAAAAGTTTAATTGGCGTCATTGTATTTCACGATTGCTTTATCTCATTTGGCAACACTGCACACACTACTCAGTCCCAGAATACCATACCTATACTCAGTATCAACCCATGGCACTATGAATACAAGGTAGGATCACCAGCGATCCAAAATCGGTTCGCTTTGCGCAATGACGTAGCAATGTGACTTTGTGCCAAAATTTAAATAGAAAGCCTGCAATCTTTGTGAATTTTTTGCCACTTTTTAAATATTAGGCTTATTTTAAAGATATGGGCTTTTAATATAACAAATTATCTTAAACTTCAACTAGTTTTAGAGTCACAAAACTACCGAAAAGCAAAGTAAAACGCTAAACAAATTAATAAAAATACCACTATAAACATACGGCTTCAACTTAATTTAAAACACATTTTGGCGAGAACCGGTAACGTAGGAGAAGGTGTTATGACGGCAGTATTACGTCATTTCAATTGTTATGTCAAGTATCAAATTAAAATAATGGAGGATGTCTTTTTTCTATGGTTTAACGACTATTTGGATTGCAAATTTTTCGATTTAATTAGTTAATTTCCTAATGAATGAATAGGTACAATTATATTTAAATCATAGAGGAAAAGATTTACTTGTTAAAGTTGACTTGGAAGCAGCTAATATCTTATTGAAAGGAAAGTTTCGTTTTTATCTTATCTTTTTGACTTATTACTTGACTCTCTAAAGACCTTACATTTGGATTTAAACTTGCGTGTAAAACGATTAATAGGTAAATTGACACACGCGTGACATACGTAAACCGTTTCGTTTTTGTGAGGATATGCGGGTTAAGCACGGTTAGAATCAACGAATTCTTGAATAGAAATAAAGTAAACAAATCTTGTTTGGCATTAATATATTCAGGGGGGCAAGGAGGGATAGTTCTTGTAAACACACTGCACCGGCAACATTGATTAAACACACTGAATAACAACACTCTGAAAAATAACTTTTTAAATGTTTATGGTATTGCACCATAATTTACATTTTTATAAATCGATGATTCTTTATTGTTAAAAAATATTTTTAAAGCCGGAAAACTATTTTTGTTTATTATCTGAAGTGACAGACAGATATGACATTTACTTTAGATACTCAATTCGATTGCTGTTGATCAAGTCAGTTTACAGAACGTCTTATTGAATAATACAACCTACTAGAAAGAGATAAAATGACATCGAAGTGCCGTATAACACCTGATTTACTATAATTTTTTATTAAACGAATGCAGCAGCTGTCCAAATCAACCTTGTTACCGGTGCTTGGAACTGTCATGTTAATAAATGTTTATATTCAAATTGATGTTGCCTATATTAACACAAAAACCAACATTTTTGAATAATTTTATTACATTTTCAAGGTAACTTCCTGATTTTGGTTTTTGAGATTTGGCAATTTTTTTACGTTTTTCCAAAACAAAAACAAACAGATCACTATATCAAACACCTTGCCTATAAACTGGCGTTGCGTTAATTCTAGTCCTTGAGTTCGTTGATTAAAATGATGGAGGAAAGAACTGCTCTCAACCAGTAGTTAAAAACGGTATGTCGCGAAAAATCCTTTTAGTCACATTACTGCGTAATAACCCGGCTATCACGTGACAAATGTCATGCGCAAGATCCTACCTTGTATTCTTTGTGTCATGGTATCAACCGGTCCCCTGACGGCAATGCAAGTGAACGCGACGGCAATGTTGCCAACCAGTAAAAATAAAATTATTTATGTTGTCTCGCTAGATAAATAACAAATGCCCATTATTAAAATAATATAGTATCTTTAACCATTCTAAAATAATAATATGTTTTACAAATTTCTTTTTTTTTGCTAAGCGAATAACTTTTTTTTATGAAAAGTTTTATAAAATTTATGATTTTTAAAACATTTCTAAAATTGCTAATAAATATTTTACGAAATGACAACAGGGTCGACAATATCCCAACGAATCTAGTCACCGTCGACCGTGGATGTATTAGAAGTGGAATAGCAGAAATTATTGTCGTTCTCTTTTTAATGGAGGGTCATACCATATGTATTCTACTCTATTACATTAAAATTGGCTTCCAAACCCATGCCTTGCCAATCATGTAGACCGAAAAGACGAGTTATTAGTCCACAGTACAGACCCCCCCCCCCTGGCAAGTTGATTACCACATACTTTATAATTCGTGAGGAACTTCGTTTCGACGAGTCTACCACACTTTTCCTCTGCGACTTTTCCCGATTCCTCCGCTTTTCCGCTCGAAAAAGCCCTATATTATGGCGGTTTTCCAAGGTTCTAAAAAGTCACGACCACAACTTTTTTTTTGGCTAAAGTTACTGGATATTTGGTTGAAAATGTGAATTTAAACTTGTTCGACTTTTTCATGTCTACCGCTCGAAACATGCCCAAATAACAGGGTATTAAAAACCGGTCACCACATAGGTAATTTTTGGTAAAATTAATTGTAAATTATTTATAAAATACCATTTTATGTTTGTCCGACAAATTTCAAGCCACATTTTTTCAGTCCGACAGCTGGAAATTGGAATTTTGACGGGGTATAAAAAATCGTTGACCACAAACCTGATTTTCACTTTTTGTCTTTTAAATTTATTGTAGAAAATAGTGATACACCTTTCCGACAATTTAGTGTCCGCATAATATTAAAAAATCATTAAATCCGTTGTAAGGGGCCATCCGTTAAATTACGTCACATTTTAAGGGCGGAGGGGTGTAGAGGATTGTGACATTGTGTGACAATGAGTGTGGGAGGGTTATCAGCTTTGTGACATCACGTGTTAAAATCTATATTTCTCTTACTCTTTCTATATACTTATAAGGTTTAAGTAGGTTTTATTTGGTTAGTGAGCTCACGCCTGCTGTTCTGCCATTCCGCGCGGCCGTTGCCCGTGAGTATGAAGGGTAAAAGATAACCAGCACCATCTCCAATGAACTTTTGGTCCGGTGTAGAACTGTAGATTATTTTTAGACTTAAACACAGGGGGAGAGGGTCTCACAAAGGTGACGTGTTGTGACAGGGGCGGGGTGGGGGTCAAAAAAATCATGAAATTCGTGTGACGTTATATATGGATGGCCCCTAATGAAATTTAATATACAAAATTTAAAATATTTAAACTATTTTCCTTATAATACTTTAAAAGTTTCCGCCTCATTTTACCTTTAAAAATAATAAAAACTACATAAACATAATTTTTGCAGTGTTCCGTAACACCTCGTATTAAAACACGGATCCTAGTTTAACACCTTTTCATTGGAAATCAGGTTCACGAAAGTTTCTATGGTAACAACAATGCAACGTACACTATAACTGTCTCATTAAAAAACCTACTAAAGTTATCGCGGATACCCATGAAAAAAAAAACAAATGAGGGATAAAAGTAAACATTATGACCGTTTGGTGACAATTATTTTTCTTTTTTGAATAATTATTCTTTCCTTATTAAGTTTATTTGATTTTAAATGCCTCCTCCAAGACAGTTATCGTTAATATATTATATATATATATATATATATATATATATATATATATATATATATATATATATATATATATATATATATATATATATATATATATATATATATATGAAATTATATTCCATAAAATGAAATACTTTATTGGCAATTATAAATATATGTACAAAAGTTTTACGAATTTTTTTATCTTTTTTTCTCAGACCAACGATTTGCGGATATATTTTTGTCGGACAATATATTTTTTTCCCTTAAAAAATACTTTTCTTTTATGTGTCATTTTTGTCCGACATGTGGTAAACGATTTATACCCCGTCAAAATTCAAATTTCCAGCTGTCACACTGAAAAAATGCGGCTTGAAATTTGTCGGACAACCATAGGATATTATTTTATAAATCTTTTACAATCAATTTTACCAAAAATTACCTATGTGGTGATGGGTTTTAATACACTGTCATTTGGGCATGTTTCGAGCGGTAGACATAAAAAAGTCGGACAAATTTTTGTCGGACAAGTTTACATTCACATTTTCAACAAAATTTCCAATAACTTTAGCTAAAAAAAAGTTGTGGTCGTGGCTTTTTAAAACCTTGGGAAATCGCCATAATATAGGGCTTTTTCGAGCGGAAAAGCGGAGGAATTGAGAAAAGTCGCAGAGGAAAAGTGTGATAGACTCGTCGAAACAAAGTTCCTCACGAATTATAAAGTATGTGGTAATCAACTTGCCAGGGGGGGCCTGTACTGTGAACTATATTTCAGGGGGCAAATTAAATCCGCATTAATAACCAATGTTGCCAAATATTATTCTACCGAAGAAGAATAATGGCGCGAAAACCTTGTTCGCCGGCCTATTAAAATTTTTGTATATCAGTACTATTCCGCACTATTTCCGCTTATCTGAACCGGAGTTTAGATACATCTTCAAATTGCTGAGATATTAGACTCTTTATTTTAACTGATTTTAGATGACAATGTAGAAACAATAGAAGCTTTACCATTGAGACCTACGAAAACTACTAGAAATTCCATTAATTTAAGACATATGAGTGCCACAATTTGCCCTGTAAGTATAATAATAAAATATATATTATTACATGTACAAACATATATTATAAATACAGGCATTTTTTTTAAAGTGTTAGTCAATGGTATGTTTTCAATAACACTAAAATCTTGGACTTTCATTTCCTTTATTTGTTAATTGATACACAACGTTTCGGTTAGTGATGTATCTCCAACCAGTGATAACTAAAAACTATTTTTAAAAGCTACGACTTATATACTATCCCATGTTCACCAAAGCTTGACCGACTGACAGCAACGGCTGCCAAGTATTCGGAACATCGATAAATACATGCTAAATACATTTTGGTTGTTTACAATTATTACAGCTTCAGCAGGTGTTGTTTTTACCAAGCGTGTTCGGCAATCCCTGACTTCGACGTTTCACCTCGTTCCGTATGGTTTTTGTGTTCTTTAACTCTAATTTAGAGTGGTCTTTTTTTTCCCGATGTATACCTCACGACATTCACAGGAAATTTGGTAGAAACAGTCATTATTTGAAAAATTGTTGTCCGGTCCCGTCTTAGTAAGAATGCTTTTTAGAGTGAAGACCTGAAAATACCCAAACTCTAAATAAATCTGTACAGTTTTTATGTGGCGCAATTTTAAGTCTTCGCGGATGCTTTCGAGGGGAGAAAAAGTTAATCACGATTTCGAGGTGGGAACCCGCTAAAAATGGCCCCCCCAAAGTTCCAAAAATAAGTTTCCCGCAAATATCTGCCAAAATATGCGAATTAAAGAATTTTTGTTCAGACAAAAAATAAAGATCACTCGAAATCTATAAAAATGGTCCCTACCATATTTTTCGCAAAAACGGCCGTCGAAAAATCCATACTATACAGATTTTCTAGAACCTCGGAAACGGCTGAAAAATGCAGATGGGCAAAACAATTTTTTATCAAAACGCAAAAAAGATGGTAAAGAAAATTTTCTAGAATCATTAAACACTTGCAGGTCTCTTATAAAAAGAAATGGCCATATAAAAGTAAATACCTAAAGGAAACCCCACTGAACAAGAGAAAATTCGCATACACGGCAGGAAGGCAGACTACAGCTGCACTACATGAGCTTGTTGGAAACTTGAAAAAATGTCGAGGTACGAAAGTCTACGCTCAGTGGCCCTTTCTAGGCATAGAAGGACGAAAGGGCCCCAAATGAAATGCACTTAAAGAAGCATGGTATCGAAAAGCATTTTCTGATGGATCCGTCTGACAACAAAGGAATGTCTTTGGGAGGCGAGAAACCACAACTAAAGGCTACAGTCCAGGGGACCAAGGGCGATCCCCCCGGAATTTGGTCTAATACGGGGAGAAAATCAGGGAGAGGTACGCATATACAAGCCTTTGCAGATGATGTGGCCATTATGGTCAAAGGAAACATGCAAACACGATAGTGGATATTATGGAAAAAGAGCTGGAAATGGGGCAAAATGGTGTCGGGAAAACGGATGACAGCCAATCCATCAAAAACAAAGCTCGTATTATTTCTAGAAGGCAAAAACACACCGGACTTAGCAAAGTGAAGTTCGATGAGAGAGAACTAGAATACCAACAGCCAAGATTTGGGGCTCTTAAGCAAAATGACAGCCATATTAGTGAAAAGAATGCATACAAGGAAGTACAGGGTGATGGAACCTGTGTATGTTTAAGGGTTGGAGACATAATGGGCTTAGGCCTCAGTGCTGGGGCCCCAGCAAGGGAACTCACCATGATACAAAAAGATGATAGATAGAATGTAATAACATGTTTAACATGTTTTAGGTAGTAGTTATTTAAAAACGTCCGTGGTGGCACTACCGGTTGTCAAAAGGTCTGAAAATGCAATATTTGATGTTTAGCTTGGGCAGCGTTGACATGGGGAAAAAAGTAGGTAACATCGAAAACCCGGCACTCATGTACTTGGTACTTAGGAGTTAATATATGTATATGTCTAGTATATAGTATATATTATATGCAAGTCCTTCGTGAGTTGTCACAAAGATAAAAACAAACCATTTTTTTAAATATCGATAAATTAATGAAATACTTTCAAAATATTGTGAAAAAACTTTGGCCGCATTTTTTACTATTCTAAAAAATCAGAATGACCCAAACTCATAGGCAATGATAGGTACGGGTTTTCTCTTTCCGATGAACTTTGAATGATTAAAAAATGTACATTATTGCCCGAGTAATGGAACCATTCGTCCGCATGCTTATAAGTGAATCCATAAAGATAGCGGCATTCTAGCAGTAGAGCGGCAGCTGAAATGAGGGGACTTTTGGGTCCTGTTATCTCGAGAACTATCGATTTTTTGAAACAAATTATAAGGACCATTTTTGTAGATTACAAGACGATCTTCATTTTTTGTCTAAACAAAAATTATCCAATTTGCATATTTTGGCAGATATTAGCGGAATACCCATTTTTCGGGTCTTGAGGGGCCATATTCAGCCTTTTTCCCACCTATTAATGTTGCTAAACTTTTTTCTCTCGAAAGCATTCCCGAAAACCTAAAAAGTGCGTCACAAGAGAAAACTGTACAGATTTATTTACAGCTTTGTTCCTTCATTTACTGAACTATAAGTATTTAGTCTTGTGAAGTTAGAGTTTTTGTCTTATTTCGATATTTGTCGATTGTTTCCTTAACCAGTCTCTTACTGTAGCTGTTCTGCTTTACATCCCTAGTTATATTATTTTTTTTATCTTGCAGGGATTCTTTACTATAACATAAGGTAACTGTGCGATTATACAGGGATGCGCAAAAGTCCGGAATAAAATTAATATCTTTTCAATTGATTTTAAATTGTACGCATTTTTTGGCAATAAAATGAAATATTTTTTTAACCCCTTAGCTGCAACCCTCCCCAACTTTTTTTTTTAAATGCAAACCTATGTCGTGTATTGGCTCATTAAAAAAAGCTCGTAAAAAATGGAATCTGACCATACCCTTTCTTTTTTTTTTAAACTTATGTGGTTACCAGGAAATGAGAAAAACTCTTTTAAAAACTAAAAAAATTAGAAATACCTACTTAGTGCTATCTAGGGGTGAATTAACGTTGCAAATAAACAAATAAAGTGGCATTCAGCATCGATGATGTACACTGCTCAACAATTGCTAAGGATCATCAGTACCTAGTTTCTAAAAGTTTACAAATTTTAAGAACAGACCAACCTGGGCAGGCAGCACAACAAATTTTATTGATTATGTGTAAAACTGATAACGTAATCTAGCATCAACATTCTTTGGAATTTATTTTTTCAGAAAAATATTACACATAAAATTAGTTATAATCCCAAGCAATTGTTGAGCAGTGTACTCCAAAAAGAAAAAGGTTGTTAAATTTTTGGACCAAATTTAATGCCCTGATAGAAAATTTTTTGACTCAGTTTTAAAATTGTGGCATTTCTGGGTAAAATTGAAATCTGTTAGTTTATTAATTGTGTACCTTCACTGTGTTCTTTTAATTTGCCAAACAAAATGGTATTGTCAGAGAGGCAGGTATCGAAGTCTTGATATTGTTGAGATGTGGGGATAGAATACGGAGTCAAAGTGAAGTGTGTACTTTATTTAATGCAAAATATCCGGAAAATCACATTTCCCAGGCTACTGTGAGTAAGATCTTACACATATTTGAAGAACATGGTACAGTGAAGGACTTGCCCTGAAGTGGCCGGCCACATGTTTTAGACGAAGATCAAAAATTGGACATTGCCGTATCTCTGCAGGAAGATCCACATTTGTCAACGGTTTCATTAGCCCAAAACAATCCTGCGTCCAGACGTAGGATTAGGAGATTTTCGAAAACAGAAAAATACCACCCATATAAGTATATCTTGTCCAAATGCTCTTGGAAGATGACTAGGACAGGCGTTTGCAATTTTGTGAGGAAATAATGAGGCTATGTGACGAGAATAATGGGTTTCCACTGAACATGCTTTTTCGGACGAAGCTACTTTTTATTAAAGAATGGAGTAGTTAACAGGCACAATTATCGATTCTGGAGTCAGGAAAACCCACACTGGATATGCGAAGCTCATACGCAGCGTCCTCAGAAAGTAAATGTTTGGGCAGGCATCATCATCAACAGAATATTGGAGCCTATTTTTTAAGGGAAACCTTACAGCTGCACGCTACTTAGACTTTTACGCCTTGAATTAGTGCCTGCTTTAGCTGTTATGTTTCCCAATGAAGATCCAGATATCCCCACTGAAACACTTTGGTTCCAAGAGGACGGCGCTCCCCCACATTTTGGTATTAACGTCAGAGAATATCTCGATGAAATATTTGCAGGACGCTGGTTTGGACGACGTGGTACAATTGAATGGCCGCCACGATCCCCATTCTTTTGGGGATATCTGAAAGACAAGGTTTATCAAAATAGGCCGGCTAATATTGAAGATCTAAAAAACAGAATTGGAGTGGAATCACATAACATACCACTGAGGCCATTCGGAATTCCGTAGACGGGTTTTACCATGGCCTAGGAGCCTGCCAAGTAGAGGGTGGAGGGCATTTTCAGCATCTGTTACGTTAATTCACCCGTGGATAGCACTAAGTAGGTATTTCTAATTTTTTTGTTTTTAAAAGAGTTTTTTCTCATTTCCTGGTAACCACATAAGTTTATAAAAAGAAAGGGTATGGTCAGATTCCACTTTTTCGAGCTTTTTAATGAGCCCATACACGACATAGGTTTGCATTTGAAAAAAAAAGTTGGGGAGGCTTGCAGCTAAGGGGTTGAAAAAAAATATATCATTTTATTGTTAAAAAATACGTACAATTTAAAATCAATTGACGTGTTTCAACGTTTTTTCCTAAGTTACTGGTTAAAAAGATATTAATTTTATTCCGGACTTTTGCGCATCCCTGTATAGAGTACGTATGACCCCCTGTTTCGTTCCGTTAGAGTCATTGGAATTCTGGTGTCAATATTGTCCAGTGTGGGTAGGTTTCTTGTATACCAAGGTTTGTGTATGACCATTGTTTCGTTTGACTCGAACATCGAGAAAGGTAGAGCCGAATTTTGCCCCTTCTCCATTGTGAAATTAATACAAGGTCGGAGGATATTTAGATGTTTTAAGAAACTTTCACGTTCTTTGTCACTACCTTCCGTACAATAAAAGTATCGTCAACATATCTTAGCCAAACTTTTAGTTTGATTAGGGCAGTTTTAATTGCGTGTTCCTCAAACCATTCTATATATTATTTGCTATCACTGGAGAAAAATGCAAACCCATTATCTTTCAAATAATATACATCTTGCACTTGAAAGTAGGAACCACGGAGCCACAGCTCCAACAATGCCTTCACTCCATCCAGGGTGCTGCGTTCTACTAGTGTGTCAATTTCTTTAAGCTTGGCTCGAATAATGCTTGACGATTCTTCTACTGGCAAATTTGTATACAAACTTTCTACATCAAAACTTACAAAAGTATCGTCTGGTCCCATTTCTACATTTTTCAGAACCTCAGAACAAAATAACTAGAGTTTTTAGCAAAAGATGGTGACTTACCAGCTAGCAATTTAATCAAGTCTAAAAAATGTTTTGTTGGTGCAGTCGTGGGTGCATTTCTAGAACTGGTGATGGGTCTTAAGGGTATTTGTCCTTGTGTATTTTCGGTAGTCTATAGAGATACGGAGATACTGTTATAAGGTGTTAAAGTGTTTCTAGCTTCACCGGTCAGAATGTTATATTATATATTTTTTGTTCTCTATTGATGTTGTTGGATCTTGATCAAGAGATCTGTATTTGCCGTCTATTTTTCGATCATATTCATCATTTAATTCATGACTACAGTGGCATTCCCTTTGTCTGCTGGAAGAATTTTAATAGATTTATCATTTTAAAGGTTTCGTAACTGTAAACCATCAAAAGGTATTTAGAAAGCCCAGTATCGACATTCAGAAAATTTGGCAGCCGTTGCTGAACCGTGAAAAATCGATCAAGCTTCGGTGAACCATGGATAATATATAGGTCGTAGCTTTTAATAGTTTTTATTTATCACTTGAAAATATCACTAATCCAAACATTGCGTATGAAATATCAATTTATTTTTAGGGTAATCCTTTATTTAAAACGAAACATTCAAGACGAATAAAGCTTCAAAACCTACAATCATATGTGAAAAATTCTATTGAATCCGGAGAACTAGTGAGGCAGCATGAAGTAAGCTACTGAATCGATCATTTATCTAACTTTAAATTTAAAACTTGCGATCCATCCGAATTAATTTTAAATTAAAAAGCTATACGGGATGTTCAGTTAAGGGCGATTGCTAGAATTTTGATTCATATGTTTTTAATTTTATTATTTACACTAATCTCTTCTTAAAAAATTGTTGTCCAACCTTGGCGATGGCACTGAGTTACCTTTTTCAGCTTTTTTTAAATTTGGGCCAGTTTCCTGACCTTTGGAAGACTGCCTATGTTACAGCTATTTATAAGGGTGGAGGAAGATGTGAAGTGGGAAATTATCATCCAATATCTGGACTTGACGGCATGGCCAAGGCCCTTGAGTCAATAGTTGTTGATAACTTATTGTTAAACTTTCATAACTTTTTCTCCGAACGTCAACATGGTTTCGTGAACAGTCGGTCATGCCAGACCAACTTATGTCTCTATTCTAACTACTTAACTACTGTGGTGGACTCGTTTTACTTTGATTTTAAGAAAGCTTTTGCTAGAGTGGACCATGCCATTTTCATTAATAAACTAAGCTAGTAAGGTATTGCGGATCCTCTTCTATCATGAATTTATAGTTACCTCCGGAATTGGACAGAAAGTCCATCTAAGGTGTTTCGTGCACTATTTAAAAATACTCTGTACATATGTACTGTTTGATGTTGTGGCTACTTTTTGAACGTGACACTAGCTTTAATAAATTTTGCTTGGCGGACGTTTTAAAATACTTTTCTTTAGAAAAAAAATCCGATGAATAAATCTCGAAGTGTCGCTCTTAACTGAACAACCTGTATATATGGAAAGGCCGTATTATACAGGGTGTTTTATAAAACATAGGTCATCGCTTAATGGCATATTTCTTGGCCAAAAGTTGGACAAAATATATTATAAACATAGCTCCAACACGGCCCCATTTTTATGATACAGGGTGTAAAAGAAAAATTTTTAGAATTAGAAACTTGGTACAGTTAGGACAGTGATTGAAACACGCATATTCTGATGATAACCTTTTGATACTATTATGGCATTTTATTTTTTTTAACTGATATTTCGTCATAAGTTTTTTGATTTTAATAAAATTGATAATAAGGTATAGTCTGTCTCAAAGTATATCGTTATGGCTTTTGACGGACCATACCCCAATAAACCTTTAACGATTTTATTACCTATTGTTATTAGGTACACCCATTTGTTCATAAGGGCTGGTGTGGGCCAGGTATTTCTTGGGTATTAACCATTAGGCATATAAATATTTTGGCTAATATTTTAGTGGCAGTTTTTACTGTGCGTTTCGAAAAAGTTGTTTTACGAGAATATAACTATGTCGCGTCAAAATCATTTGTCATTAGATGCAAAACAGGTTGTGAAAAATGTGTATGAAACTTTAAACAGTAAAGGCCTAGTTAAACAAGAAGCTTTAAAAGGAACCTGTCTACTTACAAAAACTCCAATATCATATTATTATTAGTAAACAATTGAACAAAGAAAAACGTAGTGATTTTCAATCTCAACGTATAAACAATAGTGATCAGGACCTAATAAGAAGGAAAATATATTGTCTTTATGAAAGCGGAGTTATTCCTACCTTGGGTAAACTGAAAAAGAAGCTAGACGAAGACGAAACCAATACAAATATTAGCCGTACCATCCTCCATAGAGTTGTTTGTAAAATGGAATTTAAATACCGCAAAATAGACAAAAGACAAGTAGTAATGGAATTGCACAGATTACGCACTTGGAGATTTAATTACCTTTAAGAAATTAAAAGATATAGGTTAGAAAACAGATCCATAATTTACCTTGATGAAACATGGTTCAATACACACGACACACTATCCAAAGGATGGGTTGATTCCAGTCAAAACTGTCAGACGAAAGCACCTTCAAATAAACGCATTACCATAATACACGCTGGTTCAGAAGACGGATTTGTCCCAAACTGCTTGCTGTTGTCTGCAAAGAATATTAAGGATTCTAGCTTGGATTATCATGAGGATACAAGTGCAGAACTTTTTAAAAACTGGTTTTAAAATTATCTTTTAAAAAATATTCCAAACAACAGTGTTATTGTCATGGATACCGCAAGCTACTACAGCCGTCTGCTACACAAAGCACCAGCTTCATCAAGTTCAAAAACTGAAATGCAGGAATATTTGTTAGAAAATGATATTTATTTTGAATTCAGTTACAAAAAAACGCATCTTTTGGAAGTCCTAAATTCATATGCAATTAAACAACAATATGTATGAAATAATTTGGTTGAACAGGCTGGGCACACTGTCTTACGGCTTCCTTCGTATCACTGTATGTTTAACCCCATAGAGCATTTGTGGAACCAAGTAAAACCAAAGATCAGAGCAGAAAATGTTACACCTACTTTAAGTCCCAGTGTTATAAATTTGATAAAAAATGTAATTACTAACATACCAGTTGAGAGCTGGAAAAATTTACTACAGCACATTATAAAAATTGAGGACTCTTACATTTCTATCCAAAACAACATTAATCTCAATGATGACTCTGATAGTGAAACAGAATTAGATTTAGATATTTAGATTAAAAATGTAATTATGTATAGATAATGCAGTTATACATTTATTTAAACTTTGCATATATTTGATTTCTTAATGTAATTTTAAGATTATACTTACCTAAATAAACAATAAATTATAAATCTTTATATTATTAAAGTCCGTCCCTAATGTTCTGTCCTTTAATACCTACCGATCCCAGTTTTATTGCTGTCGGCAGGTAATCCATAAATGAAGGCAAACTAACACGGTATACTTTGAGACAGACTATACATTTTCCGTTTTTGTTTGGTTTAACAAAAAAGGTGTTCTTAAATTAGGTTTTCGAATTTTGTTTTAAAAAGGGTTTTTTAAAAAAGAAAATGGGATTTAATAAATGGCAAATAATAAAGACCAATATTAAACATTTTTTAAAAAATATATAAATCCCATTTAAAAATGGTAAATGAAGGATGGATTCTACTATAAAAAATAATTTTCAGTTTAAAAAAATTGGGGTTTTTTGGGGTATTCTTTAAAAAAATTTTTTTTTAAAAATGTTTAATGATATTTGTCATTTTTTTTTCCCCCGGGGTCCAAAAAAACAGGACTACGGAGAACTACCAGAAAATAAATTTAAAAATCGATACAATTTTATTGTTTTTTTTTTTTTTTTTTTTTAAAAATTAACCAAAAAACTTTTTATTATTGGTAAATTTTAGATAACCTTCCAGAGTTTTTTTTAAAAAAATTTGAAGGAGTTAATTCTCAGTTTTTTAAAAGAAAATTTATATGATGGAAAAAACCAAAAAAAAGTTTTTTTTTTTTTTTTTTTTAAAATTTAATAATTAGTATATTTATAGTAAGCTTGACTGGGGATTTTTTTTAATTAACTTTTAAAAAAAAGCGGGTAAAAAAATAGAGTTGGGAGAACGAGAATTTCCCGTCTGGGAAAAATTTTTTTCTCGTCTCGAGGGCATTTTGTCTAAATTTTCGAGAGAAAAGGACGGACATCTCGAAAATTTTAAAAGACTTAAATCTTAAGTGCTTTTAATAAATTCCAAAATATATTTCTAGTTCTTAAGAATTGTACAGGTTGTTTAAAAATTTGTGTTACAAATTTCGACAGATTGGGATCTTGCAAAAATAAGTTTTTATAAACATAGGTCAAAAAATGCATCTTTAAATACAGGGTGTTAAAAAAAGAAGCTTAAAAAATTCTTTAAAAAAATATATAAAATTTTTTTTTTTTTTTTTAAAATTTTGTTTTCATATTACATTTTTCCCTAAAAAATTATTTAAAAAATTAACAAAAAGTTGTTTTTTAGGTTGTTTTTAAAATAATTTTTTAAAAAAATTTTGTACAATTAAAGCTTTTTTTAACTTTAGGACCCTGCGTTTTTCCAATTTTTTCCTGTATTTTGTAATATAGTTTATAATTATGTTCCTTATCTTTTAGTTTTTTTTTTTTTTTTGTGGACTTTTTTTTTGCCACTTATATTTCCATTTTTAATTTTAAATTTTTTTTTTTCCAATTTTTTTAATTTCCCCCAAAAAATTAAGGGGATCCCAAACTATCCAAATGGCAATATTTTATCCAGTAATTTTTTGGGGATAAATTGAATTAGGGATAAATTTTTTAAAATTAAATAAATAAACCCCAAAAATGTAAAAATATGAGAGGTATAGGTATTTTTTTTTAAATTAAAAAAAAAAAAATTTGTAGCACCTAATACTTTAAGGGCGTCCCTGTCTTTAAAAATATCGTTAAAATTTAACATACTTTTTTAACCATATACCTTTTACTACATAAAACACTAATCTACAAATCTTTATTCAAGGATTAAATTACTTATCCTTTTTTTTGACTCCCTGTACACTAACCTACAAATTAATTGCAAAATCTGTTTAAAATGGTATTATTTTAAGAAGGTGCATTTTTTTAAGTTTAAATTAAAACTTTTAAAAAATAAAAACCCGGATATCCTCAATAATAAAAAAAGAAAAAAACCCCCCTGATAGGCACCTAATGAAAAACTTTTTTTAAAAAAACCGTAAAAAAATAGAAAAAAAAAGGGGCCCCTTTTGGTGATTTTTTTTTAACACCCCTTGAAAAAAAAAAAGTTGACGTGATTGCCTTTTTTAAAAATTTTGTAGTTTTTTTAAAAAAAATTGTGTTTTTAAAAATTTTGGCCCCCCCATAATATCAACAAAAAAATAAAAAAAAGAACCTAATAATTTTTTTTTTTATTTAAAATTAAAATAAAAAACATAAAAGTGACATAAAAATGTCCACAAAATCAAAAAAATTAAAAATAAGTCATAAACCATTACAAAACACAGGTAAAATGTTTCTAAAAAATTTTCCTTAAAATTATACGGGTGTTTGAGCAAAATTTTAAAATCTTTAACAGCAGTTAGATTTTTAAAAAAAAATCTCTATAAACATAAGCCGGATATGCATCGTTTTGAAATTGGAAATACGCAGGGCCAAAATTAAAAAAAAAAAAAAAAATTTTTAATGGTACAAATTTTTTTTAAAAAATTATTTTGATAAAAAAATAAAAAAACATCTTTTTTTATTTGAGTTTTTTTGAGAGACAAAAAAAAACTCCTATTTTTAAAAAAAGGATAGAAAAGAATCGGTTTTAATTTTTTTGAAAGCAAAGCAAAATTTAAAAAAAAAAAAAGAAAAAAATAGTTGTTTTTTTAAATTTTTTTTATCGGAAATAAAGTGCTTAAAAAATTTCCGAAATTTTTTACGATAGCGTGTTTTCTCATAATTTTACGAGTCCGGGGGAAAAGTAAAATTTTTAAAAAAACCCCATGGAAAAAGTATCGTTATTACCAAAGGGAAATTTTTGGGGAAAAATTATTCCAAAATCAAAAACGTAGATAAAGTTTATTAACAAAAATTTTTAAATATTAATTTAACAAAAAATCATTATTATTTAAAAATTTTTTTAATTTGGGGGGGGAAAAACCCTTCCTTTGGGGGGAATTTTTTTAAATTTTTTTAAAAATTTTTTGGGAAAAAAAATTTTAAAAAAAATTTTTAAAAAAACCCAAAAAAAAACCCGGGGAATTTTTTTTTTAAAAAAAAAAAAAATTTTTTTTAAAAATTTTGTTGGGGTTTTTTAAAAATTTTTAAAAATTTTTTTTGGGGGGTTTTTTTTAAAAAAAAAAAAAAGGGGGAAAAAAAAATTTTAAAAATTTTAAAAAGGTTTTTGGGTTTTTTTTTAAGGGGTTTTTAAAAAAATTTTTTAAAAAAAAAGGGGTTTTTTTTTTTTGGTTTGGAAAAAATTTGGGGTTTTTTTAAAAAAAATTTTTAAAAAATTTTTTTTAAAAAAAAATAAAAAAAAAATTTTTTTAAAAAAAAAAAAAAAATTTAAAAAGGAAAATTTCCCCCAAAAAAAAAACCCCCAAAATTTTCCCAAAAAAAAAAAAAAGGGTTTTTAAAAAAATTTTTTTTTAAATTTTTAAAAATTTTGGTTTTTCCAAAAAATTTTTTAAAAATTTTTTTTTTTCCCTTTTTTTGGGGGGCCCCAGGGGAAAAAAAAAGGGCAAAAGGGGCCCAAAAATTTTTTTTCCTTTTTAACCTTAAAAAAAATTTTTTTAAAAATTTTAAAATGGGGTAAAAGGGGGGGGGGAAAAAAAAATTTTTAAAAAAATTTTTTTTTGGGGAAATTTTTTTTAAAAAAAAATTTTTTTTAAATTTTTAAAAAAGAAAATTTTTTTTTTAAAAAAAGGGCAATGTTTTCCCCCTTTTTTAAAAAAAGGGGGTTTTTTTTTAAAATTTTTTTTTTTTTTAAAAAAAAAAACCCCCCTTTTTGGGGGTTTTAAAAAAAATTTTTTAAAAAAAAAAAAAAAAAACCAAATTTTTTTTAAAAAAAAGGGGGTTTTTTTTTTAAATTCAGGTTTTTAAAAAAAAAAAAATAAATTTTTTTTTAAAAAAAAAAAAATTTTTAAAAAAAAATTTTTAAAAAAAAAACAAATTTTTTTTTTAAAAAAAAACCCCTTTTTTTAAAAAAAAAAATTAAAAAAAAATAAATTTTTTTTAAAACCCCCAAAAAAAAACAAAAAATTTTTTTTAAAAAAACCTTTTAAAAGGGTTTTTTTTTAAAAAAAAAAATTTTAAAAAATTTTTTTTTTTAAAAAAAATTTTGAAAAATTTAAAATTTAAAAAAAATTAAAAACCCCCCTTTTTTTTTTTTAAAAAAAAAAAAAAAAAAATTTTTTTTTAAAAAAAAAAATTTTTTTTTTTTTTTTAAAAAAAAATTTTTTTTTTAAAAAAAAAACTTTTAAAATTAAAAAAAATTTTAAAATTTGGTTTTTTTTTTAAAAAATTTTTTTAAAATTTTAAAAAAAAAACCCAAAATTTTTTTAAAAAAAAAAAAAAAAAAATGGCTTCGACAGACGGGACGAGTCGTTTCTGGTCTGGGGAAACCCAATCGACATTTGCCTAATATTTACGGATTTGCAAGATAAGGGCTTAATTTGTTTATGGTGCGATTGAATAAAACTATTAATGCGAAAATTTTATTTTGGCAGCTAAAGTAGGTTATTGACATCATTTCTCAAAAATCAGCCCCCAATATTGTAAATTAACGGAGATACAATTTTGAAAAAGGTCTTTTCCAGCGTTTCCCCGGTTTTCCCGGTAAAAAATGGCGGGATCGGGTTTTTCAAAAAAAACCGTTTTGTGGGTTTTTTAAATACTCAACAAACGGTCTTTAATGAATTGATATAGCCAGTACTTTTTGTTATTTTAAAAAAAAAACGAAAAAGGCCCTTTTTTTTAAAATTATTGTTTAAAAAAATTTTGGATTTTTGTTTTTAAATAATCTAATTATTTCGGAAGTCATAGAGCAGTAAATTCAACATTAATTAAAAAAAAATTATAATGATTGGACTATTACCAACAAAGCATTGTTTTGGGGGAAAACTAAAACTGTCTTTGCCTCAGCTTATACATGGATGGCAAAAGCCCGGAATAAAATTAATATTTTTTTAACCAGTGACGAAAAAAAAACCAAAACCCCAATTGTTTGTAAATTGGCATTTTTGGAATAAAATGAAATTTTTTTTTTCAGCCCATTAGCTGAAACCCTTCCCCTTTTTTTTTAAAGCAAACCTATTGTTATGGGTTTATTGAAAAGCTCGTAAAATTGAATTTTACCATCCCCTTTTTTTTTTAATTTATGGGGTTCCCGGGAAAATAAAAAAAACTTTTTAAAAAAAAAAAAGTTAAATCCCTTTTACTTAGTCTATCTACGGGTGAATTAACGTTGCAAATAAAAAAAAAAATGGCATTGATTGATGATGTCACTGCTCAACAATTGCTAAGGATAAAGTATTAGTTTATGTTTAAAAATTTTTAAGAACAGACCAACCTGGGCAGGCAGCACAAAAATTTTTATTGATTATGGAAAAATATAATAACTAGCATCAACATTTTTGGAATTTTTTTTTTCAAAAAAAATTACACATAAAATTATTATATCCCAAGAAATTGTTGAGCAGTGTACTTAAAGAAGAAGGTTTTTAAAATTTTTTTTGTCCCAAAATTTTAAATGTCCTGATAAAAAAAAATTTGACTCAGTTTTAAAATTGTGGCTTTCGGGGTAAATTGAAATCTGTTTAGTTTATAAATTGTTCCCTTTCAAAGTTTTTTTAAATTTCCAAACAAAAGGGATTGTAGAGAGGGGTTTTTAAGTCTTGATATTGTTGGGATGGGGATAGAATGGGAGTAAAAGGAAGTTTTACTTTATTTATTGAAAAATTTCCGGGAAAATCCTTTTCCCCGGGTACTGTGAAACACAAATTTAAAGAACATGGTACAATGATGGACTTGCCCAGAAGGGGCCCGGGCCCACATGGTTTAGACGAAGATAAAAAATTGACATTCCGTATTTGCAGGAAGATCCCCCTTTGTCAACGGTTTCATTAGCCCAAAACAATCCTGGCCTAGAGTACGTTTGGGGAAGGTTTTTAAAACAAAAAAATACCACCCATATAAGGTATTTTTTGCCCAAAGAGCTTTTGGAAATGACTATGAAGGGTTTGCTTTTTTGGAGGAAATAATGAGGCGATGTGACGAGAATAATGGGTTTCCACTGAACATACTCTTTTCGGACGAAGCTACTTTTATTTAAATAAAGTAGTTAAAGGCAAATTATCGATTCGGGAGTCGGAAAACCCACACGGGAAAGGGAAGCTCATACGCAGGTCCTCAGAAAGTAAATTTTGGGCAGGCATCATCAAAAACAGAATATTAGGCCAATTTTGGGGGAAAACCCCTACAGCTGCACGCTACTTTGACTTTTTTTCGCTTTAAAATTTGTGCCGTTTAGCTGTTATGTTTCCCAATGGCCAACAGACCCCCAAAAATTTTGGGTTTAAGGAGTTTTCCCAGAAAAATTTGCAGGACGCTGGGGGGACGGGAAAATTTAAGGCCGAGATCCCCAGACTTAAGCCATTAGATTATTTTTTTGGGATATCTGAAAGACAAGGTTTATCAAAATAGGCCAATATTGAAGATCTAAAAAACAGAATTAGAGTGGAATCACATAACTACCGGCTAAATTTGGAATTCCGTAGACGGTTTTTCCATCCCAGACCGTAAAAGGGGGAGGGGTTTTTTTGCATCTGTTACACGCTCAACAATTGCTTGGGGTTATAACAATTTTTGGTAATTTTTTTTGAAAAAAAAAATTAAAGAATGTTGATGCTAGATTACGTTTCAGTTTTAAAATAATCAATAAAATTTGTTGTTGCCTGCCCAGGTTGGTCTGTTCTTAAATTTGAACTTTTTTAAAAATAAGTACTGATGATCCTTAGCAATTGTTGAGCAGTGTACATCATCAATGCTGAATGCCACTTTTTTTTTTTTGCAAGTTAATTCCCCCCAATAATAAATAGGTATTTAAATTTTTTGTTTTTTTTAAAAAGTTTTTTCTATTTTCCTTTAAAACATAAGTTTAAAAAAAAAAAAAGGGTATGGTCAGATTCCATTTTTTCGAGCTTTTAATGAGTCCCATTTTCAAAAAAAACATAAGGGGTTTTTTTTTTTCCAAAAAATTTAAAAAAAAAAAAGTTTGGAGGGAAAAAAAAAGGGGTTGCCCAAAAAAAAAAAAACCCCCTTTTTTTAAGGGGGGAAAATTGAAAAAAAAAAATTAATTTTGGGAAACCGGGTTTTTTTTTTTCGGGGGCCGGGGGGTTTTTTTTCCCTTTAAGGTTTTACCCCGGTTAAAGAGATATTATTTTTTCCCGGGCTTTTGGCATACCTGTTTTTAAAATTTTTAATGGTCTTTGAAAAGTGATCTACAAAATAGTTAAACCATATAAGTTTTTTATAATAAAATCGACCCCTTTTAGGGTTAAAAAACCAAAGGGGCCACATAGCAACACAGGGCCCCAAAAGACCCCTTTTACGATTTTTTGGGGCATGATTTGGCAAGAAAAGGTTTCATATATTGTAAATGATGGCGAATGTTTACGAAGGAGGCAAAGTATGAAAATATTTTGAATAATTTTTTAAATAGCGGAGTCACCTTAGATTATTTCCCCGGGAAACCCCCCGACTGGATAAAATTTAAAAAAAAAACTATTAACTTTAATGGGTTTAAAATCCTTATAAAAATTTTTCCCTCAAAAATTGCCGCTTTTTCCCGGTGAATGCCACCCCCCTTTTCGGGGGGGGAATTTTTTTTTTCAAAAATAAACGGAGGAAAAGATTGACTAATTTAACAAATTTTTTTTTATAAAGTTTTTTTTAAAAGGCATTACTTTTTGTTATTCGCAATTGAATATGTCAATTTTTCAACTAAAAAAAAAAATTTTTTAGCGGTTTTTTGCAAATACTCAAAAGTAAGCATTTTTTCAAAAAATTTTTACCAAAAAAAAGCCTAAAAAAAAACCGAATGGTGGGCCTATGATGCCATGGACCCAATACAAACGGAGTTATAGCCTTGATGGTTGGTTCTTATTCGT
>JAHBCN010012620.1:0-26144 GCA_019359885.1 Listronotus oregonensis
AAAAATTTAAACACTTGGGGGGTATTTTTATTTAATATTTTAAATTAAAAAAACCCTTTTTATTGATTTCCTATATTTTTAATAAAAAAAAACATTATTTCTATCCCTTTTTTATTGGGGAAAATTTAAATACCCAAATTTAAATAAATTTAGTTTTGGGGGAAATTAAATAAAAAGGGAAACAGGGAAAAAAGAAAAAAAAGAAATTTAAAAATTTGTCGGGCAAACAATTTAAAAACAAACGATTATAAAAACCTCAAACAGTATAGTTTAAAAAAAATTTTTGAAATTATTTTTGGGTAAATTTTTTTTTTATATATTATAAAAGTTCAAAATTTTTAATAAAAAAGTATTTAAATGCATATTGATTTTAATTAAAACCTAGTTTGGGAAAACCCCCCCCCCAAAGGAGAACCGTTTTTAAAGTAGAAAATGGACTTAAAATTTTAAAAAAAGGGAATTTATTTCGGAACATTGTTTAAAAAAAAATCAGGAAATATATTTTAAAAAAATTCCCCCCAAGAATAAAAAAAAAAGGTTTTGGGCCCAAACCCTTTCCCAGAGAAACCTAACAAAGGTCTTTTTTATATTTTTTTAAAAAAACAAGCCCTTAGAAAAATAGTTCAAATGACCAAAAATGCAGAACTTCTTTAAATTTTTTTTTAAAAGGGTTTTCTTTAAATTATAATTTATGCTTATTTTTTGTTAATAAATTTAGTGATAAAAGGCCATTTGTTTTAATTTTTTTTTAAAAAATTAGGCGTTTTATTTTACAAATATTGTTTTTATCCCCCCAACTTTTTTAAAATCCAAAGTGCCCGACTTTTTTCCCAAAACCCTTTGACTTAAAATGTTCTAAAGGCCTATCATTTCCATGGCTGACCCTTTTTTGGTGGGTCGCCCGGACTCTTTCGTTCCCTGGGTGGCCTAGGGGGGTATATATTACCTCAAAGTGGCCCAAAATACAAAAAAAATACACGACAACTCAGAACGAGAGCAAGAGAAAAAGTTATACTTTATTTAAGGAGTATATGCCCGCTCGGAGCTGATTGATGGGCTTTGTTTTATTTCTGCCAACTGTTACACTTTGAGCGAGAAAAGTTGTTCTCTTATTCTTATTTTTATATGTTCGAAAAGGCCGATAGATAATTTGAGTAGTTTCAGTGATGAAAATTTATCCCCCTTTAGCTGCAAAAAGTTAAAAAAAAGATGGCAATTAATGTGCATGGCAGTTTTATCACGGGAACAGTGTGAAAACGTCTTGAGCTACTCAAACCTTATAAATGATTGACTGAACTCATTTGCATGGGGGAAAGAGATATTATTATATTGTGTTTTTAAAATAAAAAACATTTTTTCATTGACGCATGGGGAAAGGGGTGTTATACCCTTTTTAAAATACCTACGGGGGTGGATTTCGAAAAAGGGGTTTTGGGGGGGAATTGCACTATCCCACAGCGGGTTTCTAAGGTTTTTTTGAGCATGTTATAGTTTGGAACCCTTAACCTAAGAAACAAGAAGTATTTTTGGGTTTAAAGTTAATTAAACCAGGTTGTTGATTTATAAAATTTTTTAAAACAAATTTATTATAATTTCTTTTTTTTAAAAAAATTTTACTGAAGGTAACGTCCACATGGCTAAAAAATTTATTTTTTCTAGAACGTTTTTACCAACAAAAAAAAGGGATTGATGGATTTTTTTGGCCCCCAAAATGATTATGTTTGGGCATTAAACTGAAAATATTTTTGGTTTCCTAATGGGCCACTAAAAAATTTTCTTTTATCTAAAAACAGTTAAATCTTTTTCCTTTCCCATTACAGATCCATTTTTAAATTTTATTCTTTGAAAAAAAAAGTTTCTGCGTAATAAAATATTTAATTTATCTAGCACTTTAACTCGTCGGACCAAAAAACTTTTGACGACCCATGCCAAATTCCCTTATTTTTCTTTTTGGAAAAGGGGAATTAATTCAACATTTATGGGTTCCCTAAAAAAAAAACATTTTACAAAAAAATAGGGTTTATTCTCTAAAAATTTATAATCATGATTCCCCCCTTTTGACGTTTTCCTTTTCCTTACTGACTTTTTTTAAAAAGAAATACGTTTTCTTTAAAAACATTGTAACTTCCTACAACAAACCAAAAAAAACTCATCATTGCTCCCCTTTCCCAAATTTTCATGAATTCGGTACACCCCATATTTTTTTCTTCTTCTTCCTGGGAGCCGTCCTCACTACCGGGCAGCCGCCTCTGGGGGTTTTTTGCCTAACAGCCGATCAAAACCTGTCACCCCTTTGGTTTCCCCCATGGGCCCCGGGGAAACGCCCCCTTTGGGTTTTCTTTGGATTATATAACCAAACATTTTTTTCGACCATAAATTCCAAGGTTAAAAAACCCATTCGGGATTCTTGGGCTATTTACTGAGCATACTTTAAAAAATATTTTTCGGGCTCTATGTTAAGGGGAAAGGGCGTCAGTAAGTTGGTCAACTGAAGGCACAATTCCGCTTAAAAATAAGTTTTACAGGTGGTGTTTCAATTGTTTTGTAAATTTGGGGAAATAGGCTAATAAAATTGGCTGTATACATTGTCCCAATTTGTTGGTCATTTACTTTTTTTTTGGGGGATTATCAAAGTTTATTAAATCTCTTGATATTCCATCTGACTGAGCATGGGGGGATGTCGCCCGGTTTTTTGGGAGCCCCAAAAAGACTAAAGGTTCCTAAAACGATCTGATTCAAAATTTCTGCCTGGGTCTTTTGCTTGGGACTCCATATCGAAATTCCATTTTGAAACAGCAACAGTTTTTGGTATTACGTAAACCCCAACATTTTTAAAAATTTGAACGATCCAAGGTATAGCGTTTTAATTTACCACTGGAAAAAAGGGCCTGCTATTGTCTATGGAATTTTTGGGTTTAAAATTTGGGTGTGATAACACTGGGGAAACAAAAAGGGCCCTTTAGTAGCAAAAACTACTTAAAATTTTAGTCCACTCATAGCTTTTTTGTTTGCAGTATCGATGAAAATTTTCGAATATCAAAAAACCCCAAAAATTTTTAGTAGGCAAAGGAATTTTTTAATTTTTATGCTTGTTTTCGGTTAGGGCCATTTTTTAAATACTTCTTCTTTTCTGGATCTATTTTTAACTTTTTGGTAATTATATGCCCAAGACATTTTCTTTTGGAAAAAGGTGACATTTTTTGGATTTTGAGCTGGGTTTTTTATTTAAAAAACTTTTCGGTATTTAAGTGGTTTATTTTTCCAAGTTTATTTTATGGTTAGATATACAAACCCATTTTTTCCAAAGACCCCCCTAATGGCAACCCTTTAAAAGAAAAGGTGGAAGGGGTTTGCTTAGAAAATATAAATTAAACTGCCACAACCCTTTCCTAAAAAGCAGTTTTTTCCTAATTTCTGGATGAAATTATACTTGCCAAAGCCATTTTTTAGGTCTAAAGTCAAAAATCTATTTTCCCCCCAAAGTTCAAGGAAATGTAAATTTTTTGGTAGTGAATGTTAATTATCCTTTTTTGTGTTGTCATTGGTTTTCTGAAGTCATAAAAAAAAATTTTTGGTGGAGCCATTTTTCTTTTAATAAAAATTTGAAGATAAAACATGGACTTGAGATGGTTCTAAAATCTTTGTTTTTATGTCTCCCAAATTTAAATTCTTAAATTCACTTTTTAAAAAAAATTAGTCATGAGGTTACCTAATTGGCGCTGCATCACCAGTTTTTTCGATGCTGAACATGCTGTTTTTTCCAATCGTTTTAAAAAAAGAAAAACCTGATTTTTTTTTAAAAATTTCCCGTTTAGTTACCCAACCCCCAACTTGGGTAATGCTGGTTCCGGGGGAATATAAAAATTTTTCCCTAACTTTCGAATTTGCTTCATTGTTCCGGGCCCGTCTCATTTTTTTATATCATTATTATTTTGGTTTGTCAAACAGCAGAAACGAAATTTTTATGCCCTTCTTATTTTTTAATAAGGGCGATTTTAAAAATTATCATTTTTAACGCTTCTGATTCAATTATTTGGTAACTGATCATTAATGTGAAAAAAATTATTTTGGTTCTTTGTATTCACTTTAGTGGTGTAATATTTTAAAAATATTGCAATGTCCCAAACTTGTGTCTTTTTAAATGGGACACCTCTCTTTGTTTATCTTATTCTTGTAAAAAAATATAATAGTCATTTTAATCTTAAAAAAGTAATTTGACATTTTTTTACAATTAATCATTTTCGTATAGAAAGGCTATCTATGGCTAATTTCGGATAGTCAAAAAGAAAATTTGTAAATGCTGTTATTGATTGTTGTCAAAAAAAAAATATATATATATATATATATATATATATATATATATATATATATATATATATATATATATATATATATATATATATATATATATATATATATATATATATATATATATATATATATATTAATTATTTTTTGATTTTTTTTTGGTATATTTTTTTAAAAAATTATTTAATATAAAAATTTTAAAATTTTGAATTTATAAAAAACACGATATGTATGTTCGTTTTACCCAAACCAATGGCCCGGAGCCACCTCGAAGCTTATCTTAATAGGTAATTTTTTATAGTACATTTAACCAAGTTGAAAATGGTCTTCTCACAGAAATTTTTCATACATTTTTTTTAAAAAAACGATATTTTAATATCTGATTTAAATAAATTTTAATATTGGCAATTTGCACACATTTTCAAAATTTAAAATATCTGTTTGTTAATGTTGAAACCCCAGTTTCATTAAACGAAAAAAACAGAAAATCTACCATTATTTACTTATACAGAGCTGACCCGAAAATCATCGTTATCAGTAATATGGGGTTTCCCCAAACATTCAAATTGTTAATTATTTCCGCCAGGCTGACCTTTGATAGGGGTAGCAATAAGGGGGAAAGTGCAAAATTTTTTGGGAAAAAAATTTTCACATGAATATGTTAAAGGCCACTTAATTTAAAACCCCTAAGGTGCCCAAAACCAAAAGGGTGGATCCCAGGGCAAAAAACGAGGTCAAATTATCCCCGTTACTTTAAAAGGGTTTTTTTTCATTTAAATTTTTAAAAGAGCGCTTTTTTGGGTCCTTTTAAAAAATTTCATATTATTATGAACGTATGTCGTAAACCTTAATAAAAAAAATGCCCAGCCCAAAAAAAAATCACAAAAAAAAGGTAAAAATACCCTACACCAAAAAACTCCACGATCGCGAAGTTTTATTGCTCCTCGGCCCGATTACTTTCTTTTTGGTGGGGGGGGTGTCCTACTGCGTATTTTAATTTTTCATTTGGGCCCAAAAGCAGTTATGTTTAAACTGGAAACTGTGTTCGTCAAAAAATTTTATTCCCAAAAAGGTTATAAATTAAAGGACTTCAAATTCATGTCTGTGATTATCAAACAAAATTCCCCCTTTTTTCGGTTTGCACTGCACGAGTTTCCCCTTTTTTCCAAATTTTATGATTTTATTAAAGCTCTTTAATATTTCAATCTTTGTCCCAGTCAATAATTTGTTTTTTCTTTCCCCAAAAAATGTGAAAAACGAGATTGGGAACCATCTGGATCTTATTCACGAACTTAAAAAAAGGGTTTTTAAAATACAAAAATTGCCAAATTTTTAAAAAATATCATTTTATGATTGGTTGACTTAATACCTTGTTTAAAGGTGAAAATTTTTACTTCGAGGGCTAAATTACGTCACAGGTTTTTTTTCTGATGTTAACCGAGTATTAAAATTTGGTTTTAAGTTTGATCTATTCTTAACGTAGATCAAATATATTTTTCTTTTTGGGGTATAAAGTTTATTTTTTGGAAAAAGTGCATTTTAAATTTATAGTCGCGTTCTGTAAGAAAGGGGGCGAATTCCATTACAACCCAGAATATTTTTTTTTTTATGTTTATTTAAAGGTTTTTAATATTTCATAATTATTTAACAATATATATTTAAAAAAACACCGATTTCAGGGGGCGCTTTTGAGTTAAACCCCAAATTAAATTGACCCCAAAATTGGTTGTGAAAACCCCCAATTTTTTTTACCAAAAAACTTTCTTTTAGTTAAAATTTGATCTTGCTAAAAACAGATAAAAAAATTTTAAAATTTTAAAAAAGTGCCCCCTTAAATTCAAATACTTGCAGGCCAACTTTAAATACAAAAAATGTGGGATACTAAAAATGCCTCTTGATACATTTATGCCAAATTTTATAAAATATCCAAAATGGATTTCTGATATTAATTAAAAAAATATTTTTTTTGAAAAATTTAAAAAAAGTTTTTAAAACTTAGGGCTTTTTGGGAAAACGTTCATATTTTTTCTTAAATGGAAAAAATGACTCAAAATTAAAATTCAATTAAAAAAAACTCTGTATAAAATAAGCGCCCGGGGTAATTTTACACCGTTTTTTCACCTCGTATCCACCTGACTTTCACCCTTTTGAATTTAAAGTTAGGGGTTCAACTTTAATTAAAATTAATATTATCGATGATTATTTTTTTCCAAATTTTACCCCATTTTGCTCCCCTGTACCAATCGGTTTTCCGGGGGGAATATAATTACTAATTTTCCCAGAAACTAAAGACCAAATCCCCAAAGTTAAAAAACAAAAGTTTTCAGGGGGCCAATTCTTATTTCCAAATGTTTGAGCGAGAAAAAGTTTATCACGATTCCAGGGGGAACCCCGCTGAAAATACCCCCCAAAGCCCCAAAATAGGTTTCTTAATATTTCAAAAGGAAAATTTAAATTTTATTTAAACAAAAATGAATATCACCTCGAAATCTCAAAAATTTTTTCCATTTTATCGCAACAAATTTTTTCCCCAAAAACGGCCGTCGAAAAATCCATAACATTCCACACTGAATAGATGTGGTAGCAGGCAAAAAAAATGCAAGGGGCAAAAATTTTTTTATCAAAACACAAGAAAGATGGAAAAGGAAACTGGGATCATTAACACTTGCTAAGGTCTCATTATAAAAAAAAGAATTCAAAAAAAAAATTCAATAAATTATTGGCTCCCAAAAATATTGTGAAACTTTGACCCTTTTTTTTAATTTTTTAAAAAAATTAGAAAAACCCAACTCTATGCAAATAGCGGGTTTTCCCCATTAATGAATGTTTAAAAAAATGTACATTTTTTCCCCGGGGTAATAAAAAATTTTCCCCGACATAAGTGAATTAATGAAGATAGCGGCATTCTAGGGGAGCGGCCGCTAAAATGAAAGGGGAAATTTGGGTCCCTTATCTCGAAATATCATTTTCGGAAAAAAATAAAAAAATTTGATTAAAACTATTTTTTTTTAAAAAAAAATTCTTCAAATTTCAATTTTTAGAATTTGGGGAACCCATTTTTTGGGGCCCTTTAGGGGGCATTTTCCCCCCTTCCCCCCGTTAATTTATAAACTTTTTTTTGTCGAAAGCATCCAAGACTAAAAACCCCCAAAGGGGAAAAAAGCAGATTTATTTACAGTTTTCCCTTTATTTATTGGAAAAAAAATTTAAAAATGTTTACGGAAAAAATCCCCTAACATAGATAAAATTTTTGGTCTAGATCTTAACCATTAGGTATCTTTTTTTTTTTATTATTTCCCCAAAAAAAATATTTTTTTTTTGAGAAAAGGTGTAAAAATTTAAACCCTAAAAGTGTAAATAATGGTGATTTTTTTTAGTATTAAAAAAAAAATCTGATGGGGAAATTTTATTCATAAAAAAGTTAAAAGGGTTTGAACCATTATTATTTTTTAATGCTTTTTTACATATTTTTAAAGCGATATCCAGAAAAGGGACAAAATGGGGCTACGAGTCACAATTATCAAAATGGGAAAGGGTATTTAGTAACCACAATTTCAAAAAAATTTATTGGCCTAATAGACCTACGGGGGCCCCAATATCCCCTTTTTCAGTAATTTTTTTATAAGATATGTGACAAACATTAATAAGAGAAATGTTTCTTTGAAAGTGTTAGACAATGTAATGGTTTAATAACACTAAAAACTTGGACTTTTTTTTTTTAATTTTTTTAAACCCCGTTTGGTTGTGATTTTTCCCCAACCTTTTAAATGATAACAAAAGCTATTCTGTTACGACTTATTCTATCCCTTGTTCACTGAAGCGAGCCACGGTTCACAACGGAAAATATTGGAATTTCTCCCTAGGTTTTAAAATAAGGTTTTTTCAAAATTGCAGTTTCCCTTAAAATTTTCTTTTCTTCCGGGGGTTTCTTTATAAATTTTTTTTGTTCCCGACCATTGATGGGGTCTTTTTTTGACCAAGCGTTTTCCCAAACCCCTGACTTCGAGTTTCCCCTTCCCGTATTTTTTTTTGTGTTTTTTAACCTTACTTCGAGAGGTCTCTTTTTTCCCCCGACAAACCACCACAATCGAATTTGGAGATACAGTCATTTTTAAACATTATTATTTTTTGGTCTCTTTTTGGTGAGAAAACTTCTTATATTTTGGGATTTAAATGGTTTTAATATTGTCTTATTCGCGTTTCTGGGATCTTTTCCATTTCCCTTTTAATGTATGGAATCGTCATGAATATTTGGTCACTAAGTCTCTTTCGAGATTTTCTTTTTTATTTTGAATTTTTGATTGTTTTTTTAGTCTCCTGTATCCGTTTTTCTTAAGACCCCAGTTATGTTGCCTATTTCCTCTTGAGGATTCTACTGTTGATAAGGTGTTCCGTACAGCATTTTTTTTTTTTGTTTTTTTTTAAATTAAGGGGTTTTTTAAATCAATTATAGTTTTTTTTTAATTAATCAACAAATGTCTCTTTTTTTAATTTTTTTCGCATTTTTGGCCCCTACATATGGCCTCTTCCCCGGCAACGAAAAGGGCCAAAATCAGTCCCTTTACAAACAGTTCGATCGAAAAGCCCAATTTTTTCACGCGATTTTATTCGCATCGTCGTCCTCGGTACCTTTAAATGAATTGTGCCTTTCGACAATTAAAAAATATACCTGGGCCCACCGCTTTTGGGGGCTGTGCTGGATAGGACCTATTTCGTTTCGATTCATTTTTTTAAAATATACACCCCCTTTTAGCATTTTATAACATTTTTTTTTGATCCTTCGGGAGGGGTTTTTTATCCTTTGGGATACCGGTTTTTAATTATATTTTACATATAAGTATTAGCCTTTTTTCAGTCAAGGATATTTAGTATTTTTTTAATTAAAAATTTTTATTGAATATTTTGATGTTTAAAATTTTATAAAATTTTAAACCAGTTTCCCTTTGCATCGATTTTTCATCGCCCAAAAAAATTCTTTTTTTTGTAGTTGAAATACCATATTTGATAAGCGACCGAAAAATACAGTTTTTACTTTTTTGGGTTTTTTTGGGTTGAAAAAAATTATTATTGCATAGTTAAATTTAATTTACTTTGAAACCCATGCAAAATTAAGAGCTACGTGAATTTCTTTAAACGTTTAAATGAAATTTTTAAAGCTGCTCAAAATGCTCAATCTAACGAACGATATCATACCTTTTTCAAAATGCGCTTTTGGGGAATAGAATCGGCTTAAAAAATTTTTTGAAAAGCACCATGGTACTTTAATTAATTTGTTGTCTATTGATAAAAATGCTCAACTGGATTGAAGTTTAATTCGAAATAAATGATAAATATTACTATGTTTCTTAGCCATTATCATGATTTTTTTGAAAATAAGGTTAGTCAGGATTTAAATCAATCTCGTTCTCAACCGCCTAGTGTTTTAAAAATTTAAAATTGACCCAAGGGAATTTAAAACATGGTCAAATTTTGATTTGTATGGGGGTTTTGTCATACTAATGATTTTTTGTCTGATAAAAAAAATTAATTCTTTTTTCTTCTTTAAAATAAAAAGGTTTTTCCTATAGTATCTGGTATGCCAATTAATGATAATAACTATCAAATTCAGAAGCCTTGGTAAAGGGTTATAAAAAAACCCAAATTTTTCATCATTATTGGAAAACTATTTGGTTTTAAAGAAAATTAAAATAAAAATTTCTCTAGTTGTTTGAAAAATCTTTTGGGATACTTTTAATGAAAATTTCAAATCTAAACTTAACTTTCCTTTTAAAGGGTTTGTTTTTATTTTGTTTAATTTGCTTTAAAAAATAGTTTTGGAAACGAAACTTTTTAATTGGATCTATACTATAAATTACCTACCTTCAAATGTTATGGAATTTTAAATCGAGGATAGTTTTGGGATTCAGCAGCGTTATCTCCACCATCCAGTAGCAAATCTTTTTCAAATCGTAATTTAAATAATTTCAAAAAATTATTCAAAAAAAGTTTTTGTTGTTAATACGACAAATTGTTTTTATGTATCGAACATTAATATCGCGTTGTCCAAGTTTTTAAAAAAAACCCTTAGAAAGATTTTATTCGAAAAAACAAAATCAATTGTGTTTTAATTGCTTAAAATCGGCTCATTCAGTTGTTGAATCCCCTCGACTTATAGTTTTTGGCCCATCATAGCTTATTACATTACGCGCAAAAAAATAGTTCTTTCAGGTCAAGGTCAATCTGAACCACAATCTCAAATTTCGTCAAATTCAAATTTTTTGCTTCATCTTTCGAAAACCTTTAGATAACTCGTAAATGTTAACGTTCATGGAATTGTCCCAGAAAAAAACCCGTTTTACTTGCTACGCGGTTGGGTTTAAAGATTCTGGAGGCCATCCGAATATTAGAGTTTCTTAAAAGGTGAAAGGGCCCAATTTCCGATAAAAGTTTTTTCTCGTCTAGGTTTAGCTGGTCATAGATCTTAAATATCCATTCACAAATTTGGGGGAATTATCCACGTTTTCCCAAAATCACTCATTGCAATATTCAATCGCTTTACCCCCAAAAACCACATACCCAAAATTTGTGATAATCTGCCAAATTTTCACTTTTAGCCAAACCTGCCATATTTCTTCCCTGCCGCTTGAGATCCAAATTTTAATAGGCCAAAAAAAATTTATATGCTTCTCGGAGCAAAGGCAGCTTGTACAAAATGGCGCAAATTAAATTAGAACAATTGTTGGAAACTTTTTGGAGGGGCCCTTATGGAAAACTTAACCATCGCTCTATTTATATTTTTGTTCTTTTATAAAACCTATGACATTTATTGGGAATTTTTTGGGAAATTGAAGAACTCCCTCGAAAACTTTTTCCTCTGATAAAAAAATTTTGGAGCAAACTATGTTAAAACGTCTCTGGGCCCAAAAATGTTGATTTTAAGCTTTTCCCCTTTAAAGAGCTAACCTTTTTTGAAATCGTTCTATGGATTTGTAGATTTTATAGTTTAGAAAACGTTTAGTCAAAGCCCTTTAGTTTTAAATCTTATTGTGACTTTATGCAGATTCCCGCTCTGGGCACATGTCATTGTTTCTAATAAAGATACAGTGAAATTTTATTATATTCCCAATGCGTTTTAAAACCCCGTAGATACAACTAAATTGCAGTAGTCCTTGATGGGGCAAGTTCCATTTGATAATAGATTTTTAAAACAATTACTAATTGGTCCCAAGCCCCAAAAACATTGTTTGATATTTTAAATTTTGTAGAATAGGTATGCCCTTTATTCGGACATTAAACAAATGTATAGGAAATATTAGTTAAACCGGAACATAAGGAACCCAGAGAATCGTCTGGCGATTCAGTCCAAATGAACAATCTTGATTACTGTATAAATAGAGTCGTTTTTGGAATTTTTGCAGACCCTTTTGCCCCAAAACCGGAGCAACTAGCTTTGATGGGGGTTTCCTTGTATCCTTTAGCATCAAAGGTTTTAAAAAATGATTTTTTTGTGGATGACATTGTCACTGGTTGCGGTTTGTTTAACAACCCTTTTGAGGGCAGGGGGAAATTGGTCAAGTTTTGCACTTGGTGGTTTTGAGCAGAAAAATGGGGAATGGAAAATTATTGTCCCATCTTTCAGATGAAAATTGGTTAATAGTTCTTTGGGTTTTTGATTAGAAAAATCTCCCTTTAAAATTTTGGGACTTCAATGGAATCCTTATTAGATGTTTTTTTTTAAGGTTAATCTTTGGAGAAAAAGAATTAAAAAAAAAGGGGGGTTTTGGGGTTTTGGGGTTCTTGGGTTTCTACCTGTATTTTAAAAATTCAAAATCAAATCGATTTGTCTAAATTTATGAATAATACCGGTTATTTCAAACTCTTTTTGTATCGTATAATTAGATTTTCGATATCGGGAAGGGATATGCATTGATTTTCGGTAATGAAAAGGGTTTAGTTAATATTCTTTTTGTAGAAGTCAAAAGTATCACCTTTAAAAGAGTTATCCCCGATAGAACTTTGGGAGCAGTTCTTTTTTCCCCCGCTCTTATTTTGTTGTTTGATTGTTTTCATAAAATTCGAAATATATGCTTTGGGCAGATTAATTTCTTTGTCATGGGTAAAAAGCCCTCAAAATGGCAAAATTTTTTTAGTAAAGAGTAAGCAAAATACGGAAAATGTAGCTCCATCTTTTTAAAAATGTTCCCTTGAAAAAACCCGAGATTGTGCATCACGAGGTTTACTTCCCAGATCTGGGTTTATCATAACTGTGTGGACTGGGCCCAGATTCCTTTTTTATAAGGCTTGGCCGTCCTGCCCCAAACCATGAATCCATTCTGTTTGAAGAAGAAAGTGCTCTTCTTAATGTTTTTATAGTTTTTCCCCTTAACTTTAGATAGATTTTCTTCCTTGTCAAAAAAATTTAACGTATATTTTATATGTTTTTGTTTTCTTCACAGTTCGGGAAATTTAACTAAAATTGGGGGAAACTCGTGGAAAAAGAACTTTTCATTCCCTGCTTTTAATATAAAGCATGTCCCGTCCATTGTTTTTCCGATGAAATTCGTCTTTCAAAACTGGTCCTTTTAAACCATTTGCAAAATTTGCCTCCTTCTTGGGTGACGGCGGTCTTCTCAGGGTGGGCGGGCGCTTTACTATAATTTATGTCAGAAATTTCCAATTCTTTTACCTCGTAAGCATCGACTTATGAACTCAAAAGAGAAATTTCAAAAAATATTTACATCTGGGGTTTAAAAAGAATTTTTTTTAAAAAAAAAGTTCTGGAAATTTCTTGAAACGAGCAATTCGCTCTGTAGTGTCCTTGTTTTAAAAATTCTTCGAGGTCCAGGGGCCCGTTGAGCCTTTAAAGGGAAACTTCCCCCTTATCGTTTAAATCAAATTAAACCCTTTTGCTGCTCAGGGTATGGCGGGTACTTTTTATTATTCCTTGTAGAGCCGTGGTGCTAAACAAAAGGCGTATCTTTTTATCTTTGTTTTTATACCAAAGCTCTTATTTGAAACTTACATCCGATTTATCAACTGAAAGTTTTTTTGGGCCCTCTTAGACGATTTATTGCACGTCGGGTGTTTTAATACTTATTAAATGACTGCGGAACAATTTTTGCGGCGCTTATGGGGAAATCCTTCATATTGCAAAATGCTGAAAAGGAAAAAATTTGTTGGGCATTTAAACCTCCGTCTGCGCCTCATTTTGGGGGTTTGTGGGGGGCCCGGGGGAAGTCCGTCAAAAATCATCTTTCCGTGTTTTGGGGGAAATTCTTACCTATGAATTTTTCACCGTAATAACTCAAATAGAATCCATTCTTAATTCAAGGGCCCTTTTTGCTGCGTAAGTTCGCCCTTTAGATTTATCGGTGCTTACACCCGGGCATTTTTGCTTTTAGAACCCGAATTTTTTCCCCACTTCTATTTAAAAAAAATTTTTAAAAATACATGTTTGAGTGATGGGAATTGCTGCAACGAATGAGCCAAGATTTTTGGAAGGTATACCGAATATTTGATAGTTTGAACAACGTCTTAAATGGAATAAGATGGTTGACTGATTAAACCAGGCAAATTTTTTCTCATTAAAAAAGATTGCGCCTCCATTACAGGGCGATTAGGTGCATATAGATAAGGGGAAAGGGCGGGGTTGGTCGGGGTTTTTACCATAAAGACGACTTTGGAAACCCAAAAGGGCCCAAATTTAAGTTATGTCCATTGCCATCAAATTAAATTTTTTAAAAAAAATAAATATTTTTGGGGGGTTCCACACGCATTTTTTTTTTTTTTTTTAAATTAAGTGGTTTTTTAAAACAATTATGTTTTTTTTTTTTATTAATCAACTAATAAATCTCTTTTTTATTAATTTTATTGCGTGTTGGCCGACTGTAAAAGGGGCCGATGGAAAAGCCCCCCGGCAACAACCAAATCAGTACCGTCAAACAGTTCGATCGACAATCTCAATTTTGCGATTTTATTCGCACCTCTCCTCTCCATTAATCGAATTTTTTCGACAATTAAATGATTGACCCAGGGCAGCACAGCCATTTGGGGCAATTAGGTTGGACTATTTCGTTTTGATTCATCTTTTTAAAAATACAATCCCTTTTAGCATTTTTAACAAAATCAGGGGTTTGGACTTTTCTTTGGGTTTGTTAGAATGATTAGAATTTTGGGTAAAATTTCCAGTGTGGGTGGTTTTTTGAAGGGTTTGTAGGGGAAATTTTTAAATGGAAAGGGAAAAAATTGGCCCACCCTTTCCTCGAGTTCAGTCAAACAAAATAATGGGCGTACAAACCCGGTATACAGAAAAACCCACCACACGGAAATATTTAACCCAAAAATTTTAATCATTCAACGAACCAAAAAAGGGGTTTTGTACTCTTAAACGAGCAGGGCCTTTTGCAACAGTAGGGGAACCCCGCAAGAGGAAATAGGCAAACATAACGGGGGTCTTGCGAACGGATACAGGAAGACTATCGAAAAAACAAAAATATCAAAAAAGACAAGAAACTCTAACCCCAAAAAGACTCCTGACCAAATATTCATGGGTTCCCTACAAAAGGAACTTCGGGAAAAAATCCCCAGAAAGAATAAGTACAATATTAAAACGGCATTTAAATCCCAAACTATAAAAATTTCCCAAAACGAGACCAGACAATAAGTTTCAAACAAGACTGCATCTACCAAATTCCCGATTGTGGTGAGGAACACGGGGGAAAAAAAGACCTCTCGAAAAGAGTTAAAAAACACAAAAAAATAGGGAAAGAGGGGAACCAATCAGGTATTTCCGAACACCGGTCAAAACAACACGGACAATGGTCGGAAGCAAAAAAAAATTCATAAAAAACCCCTTTGGGAAAAAAAAAAATTTAAAAAAGCTCAATTATTGTAAACAACCAAAATGTATTTTCAAACCTAGTGTAGAAATTCCGAAACCTGCCGTTGTGAACCGTGAAAAGTCGGGCGCCAGTGAACGGGATATATATAAGTCGTGCTTTTGGGAAAAGCTTTTAGTTATCACTTGAAAACGGGGTTGGAATACATCACTAACCGAAAAGTTGGTAACAATTAACAAATAAAGACAATGGAATAAGTTTTTGTGTTATTGATAAGAGAAATGCCCAACATTAATCAGTTCTACCTTTTTAAATTTAGTCTTTTGGGGGAGGGCCCTTATTTTTAAAAAGAACAACAATTAAAAAAGGGGGTTTTAAATCTTTAAAAAAATGGAGCCCAGTTCAATAATTTTTTTAATTTAATATAATAATTTGGTTTGTTATGTAATTATAAAGTTATGTAATTTTAAACATGAATAAATAAAATTTTTATAATGAAAAAAATGTTTTTTAATTTTCTTTTTTTTTTGGGGCCCTATCCTTTTGTATGAAAAAAGATTAATTTAAAAATTTTTAAAAGTTTCAAAAAAAAATAGGACTAAGAAAAAAAAAGGTGTCCTATCCCACCGCTGTGTTCACCGTGTTGTCGTGGTTGGGGCCCAAAGGGTCTTTTAAAATGCGCTAGAGTTGCTGGTTATCGGGAACTCTTTTGGCTAAGTATGGAACGGATCCGAAGCTAAGAGAAAAAAGGCCCAACTTAATGTTACATACCGGGTGATGAGTGAATCCTTTCCTTTAAAAAGGTGTCTCCAACGGTGCCTCTGGGTACAGGGCCCCTTTTGAGTATCTAGCATTACTGCGGTAATGGGTACCGTGGTATATTTCCTAGCTAAACAGAAAGGGACAGAACCGCTTTTATGGGAAAAAAATGACAAGGTGGGGACCGAACGGATAAACCGTTTGAGCGGGGCCACCCAAGGGTTTCAAAGACAAAGGTGCGCCGACCGAAACTGAATCCGTTTCCCAAAGGTGCCCTGAAACACCGGGGCCTGTTTACGAGGAAGAACTAATCCATCCCGAACAAAAGGTTAGGAAGGATTTAAACCAAAAGCCAAAAAGGGGACCGAACCGCCTTTATGGGAAAAAGGGGTTCCCCGGCTTTCAGAAAAGGGGTGGGGCCGTTTTTTAAAGGGAAGGCCGGAGATGCGGCATAAAAGCATCTGGTTCCTGGTAGCACCCCGTCAAGACCGGGGAAAAGGGAAGGCAAGATCTAATCGTCTGTTTTACCTGGAGACAGGGACACCCCGAACCATCAGAAAATATTGTGCTCGTGTCCGGTAGCGACACAGTAAAAGAGATGAAAAACTTTTTCCCAATCTGATTGGGTTATTGAAGTATGATCCAATTGGGGAAAAATAAAAAAATGTGGTGACAAAGACCGAGCGGCGCAGTGGAGGGGGAAAAAGTCCCACTTTTAAAAACCACCCCTCCCAGGGTTCCCATTTAAAAAAAACCAATTTGGGATGAAACTCAAGAGCAAAACTTTTGAAAAACAATCTTTTACAAATAAATTATACGTAAATACTCTATAATAATTTGTTTTGACCTCTTTATTAAGTTACAAAAAAATTCGAACGCTCAAAAATGAAAACATTTCAAAATCGCCCTGTATTTGGAAATTGAGGTGGCAATGAAATTTTTTGCGGTAATGAAAGTTTAACAAAAATAGGACAGAAAGGCTGCAAACCCCATCTTTCTTTTTTTTGTAATGGGAAAGCTTTATATGAAACCACGAAAGCTGGACACCCTGTACAATTTTATATGGCATATTTTTCTATATTTGCATAACGGCAAAACCTTCTACACTTTTTTTAATAAAAGAAAATCACAAACTTTTTATAATCACCCAGGTTATTTAAAATAGTATTATTTAAAATTAAATAAATATAAGTAAAATATAACATTTAAAGGATCAAAGCACAGGTGTTTTTGTAACCTTATTTTACCCTTAAAATCAACCTATAATAAAGTTAAAAAATGACGCTGGTCAACTCCCATTTCATATTACAAGTTTTGTTTGGGCTCACGTGCTTCTGGACATTTTTCTTTAACGTACGTGTAATAACTTAGGGTTAATGGACCCTTAACGCCTGAGCACATTGGTGTAAGTAATAAATATTCTTTAAATCCATTTTTTTAGATTATATCGTGAGGATATAAGGATTAAATCCAAATTTATCGACTTAAAATAAATATATCTCTTAAAGTTCAAAAAGAGTTTAGAAAAATATTTATTAAATTTTAATATTCAAAATGTATGATCTTCCTCTACCTAACGCAGTCCACTAAGCAATTAAGGGAAATTGGGTAGATTAACAACTATTGTAATAAGTCAACCACTAGCAAGACAGCTATTTAATATATTTGTTTATTTACAACCATACATTATATTAAAATAACTAACCCCAATGAAGGTTTAAACGTGTCCCATTACTTACGTATACTTTTCTCTTTCCCTCACCATTTTCCTTACCCATTTTCTTACTCAATTTTCCCACTCAGTTTCCCTGGTCGTGTTTTTTTCTCATTTTCGCACTCATTCAATAAAGTAAACTATTTATGTAATACCTATATTGAACAATTCTTATATTGAGTCAACAAAAATTTAAAAAATTTATTACATCTTATTTGTTAAATTCGTGGTCAAATTTGACTATTAAGCTTTAATCAAAATATTTAAAGGCCGCCCTGATGATTTAAAGTTTTACTGTTACATCTGTTATTTCTTGTCCACTATCAGGTCCCGTAATGTTAACAGGAAGTAGAAAAGCTTGAACAGGAGGACGAAGCCAAAGTTGTTGAATATATCATATTTTCGGTTTTAGTTTGGTTAGCTACAGATGCACCGACATAACTTTCAGCGACTGTACTGGACCGCCTTCTCCCCTTTGCGCTTCACCTGTAAAATATCTACCGCTATTGAAGCAACATAGCTGCCGTTTTTCTGAAAGCAATATCTGTGTACGTTTTCGCCTCAAGAAGTTTTAAAAAGCAATAATTGTATAAGAAAATTTAGACATAATATTGTATTCAACAAAAATCTCTCATTTCGAAAATCTTTCGTACCTGGATTAATTATTTTACAATTTTTACCCAATTAATGGCAGTTATCATAATCTACTTTTATAAATTTTTATATCCGAATTTTGGGAAATTCTCTTTTCCAAAATATCAACGTGGTAGTTTTTTCAAAATTCGTTAGTGCCGCATAATCCAGATACATCTAAAGGCAATTAAATTAAAAAAACGTTTGTTTACACTTTGGATATTTATTAAATGTTTTTGTACCATTTTGAAAGTGAGCATGTCTCGTTTCTTGTTATATACATCTTTAAAAAAGGTTTTTGCAAAAACATCCCCGTTGCTTCGTATATCAACCAAAAATAGATAAGGCTTGGTCTAAATGTATTATTATGTAAATTAAGTTAAAAAAAAAAAACGATACCAAATCGTAAACTGTCATACCATATTTATGGAATGAATAAATACTTATATAAAAAACTAAGCAATATAGAAAAACTTTGACATAAACCTTACACAACGTGATATAATAAATATTGTAATAAAATAGGGTTTTAAAAAATGGATTTCAAACTAAAAACACCATTGTTATCGAATGTTTTTGACAAACATACTATTTAAATAGGTTTCGAAAGTAAGTTTTATTCAAGTAATAAAAAAAGTTTTTCTCCATTAAAATCTAAAGGAAGATGAAGGTTTTAGAAAACTGGGCTCACTGCGAAACAAATATTAAGTCTCAATTTTGTAAACCAGTATTCACTAAATTAGACGGACAAATTTTAAATTAAAAAGGGTTTGCAACGTTTCTAGGTTGTATTTACTTTTCAGGTGTTTTTTTCCCAAAGGGCACGCTTGAGATTCTCACTACTGACTTACTGACAATCTTAACCATGGCTAGTGGGGTACGTAAATCGGACGCCTTCGACCATAATAGGTTGTCGACAAACTCTGCTATCGAATGAATGTAGACTGAAACCCAATAGGTTCAAATTAAAGGTCTAGACGCCCAGTAGAATGACCATTGCTAAATGAGACACTATAATAGAATAAATATATATAAATTGTTTTTTATTTACAATACACAACTACTACACTACAAAATCCTTTTGATACACCAATGGGACGTATCAACAATTACAAAATAAAATTTTTTCTTGACGTTTTTTTAATGTAGTTTTTTTACTAAATTCAAAGAAGGGAGAAAGGTTCCAAATCACTATTTAACTAGGCACTAATAGCCTTAATTAATTTGTAAAAGGTTAGAAAATTGAATGTAATTTATTGTCTAATAACAATGTCAGCTGTTTACTAATTAATCTAAAGCTTAAATTTCAAAGTACAAAATTGTTAAGTAAAATGTGAAATTTTAACCAGAACACCTCATATGCTGTTAGTATTTCAACTCTACATAAAATTCCAAACTTATTGGCTCTTCCCTTGGGATGCCCAAAGTTAATAGCTTTGGAGTTATAAACAGTTTAAAATCGGCATTTTTAGACTGTAACGATTTACTGAGCAAAAAAGATTTAAGATAAAGCAAGATGAATTTTAAATTTTTGTCTTAACTTTTAAAGCTAACTGATGGTACAAATGACAGGTGGGCCATACTTGTACCCTTATGGTTAGCACCAGAGATAGCTTTTAAAAAGTTAAGGTAACAATTTTAAAAATTTTTTTTGTTCTACTTTAGACCGCTTTTTACTTAGTAAGTCATTTAAATTAAATAACTTTGGAGATTAACTAATATAACTCCAAAACTACTAATTTTAATATAGAAATATAAAAAGCCAAAGGGTTACAATTTTATGTAGAATATGCAAAAATATACGGAAAATTCCATTTAAACTTAAAAATTGTATACAGTAACTGATAAAAGAACAAATCTGTATACATAAAAATACTAAAAAATACATTTTACAAACAACTTTTGCAATGAACTTTTCGTATCTTCTATAATTTTTAAAAGTACATTGGTTCATTTTATAAAAGACACCATGTACATAAACACACGTTATGCATGTGCATTATCTATGCTTATTTTAGTTCCCCCCAACCAAAAAAAATCTTTTTTATTGATTAAAAAAATAAAATAATGCCATAATATTTAATGATGGATGGCAGTATCCCAAATTTTTTTTGGGATAACACCAGTGATGGATGCCATCCAATTTTCTGCAACACGTGGCCCAATATCGGCCAACTGACCACTTACGTTTTTTGATACCTTTTGAACCGGGCCGGCAATACCATTAAAAAAAACCCGAAATTTTTGGGAAAAAAATGTTAAGGGTGATTAAAGGATTTATATGCTGAAACAGATCCATTCAGAAAATTCAGCGCCCTTTTTTTACCTACGCAAATCGTATATTCATATATGTCGAATTTTCTTTTTATTTTATATAAAAACATTTTAATCCCCCATTTGTTTAGAGGCTCCCCAAAGCTGTGAGGATTAATCGAATGTTAACTGAATATTAATTTACATAAAATTTAAAACTTTATTCCACGCCTTTAAACCAGCCTTTTGGGCATCAGTCTTTTGCCCTGTATAATGAACCAAAACAAATTATATTTTCAAATATTATATTATTTATTATAAAAATACTTTATTTTTAAGTAAACCCCAATTAATTTTAAAAAAATAAATCTACAGAATGTCTGAAATATACACGTCTGGCAAATTTTTCCCCTTCAGGCACAGTTTTTAAAGGAAAAAAGGAGAAAAAATAGGGGTTTGAGCGAAATAAAGACAGACAGAAGTCATGCAGTCATGGAACCCCTTTTTACCGAGCCAAAAAAAAAAAGGGGGAATCCCGGGGCCGCACGGCCCAGACACACACACTAATTTAGTCCGTATCTCCGAACGCCGGACGGGGCCGGGGGCACCCTGGTACTGACTAGCCCCCGCAATGGCGCCAGTGTGGGTTCCCCGTACATTATTTTCCCCCGTTTCTTTTCTCCCGGTCGACGATTTGGATCTCAGTGATTTTACCCCCTTTTTGATACAAAGAATGTTAAAACCTTTTTTGTCGGGTTTTAAAATTTTTGTTGATAAATAATTAAATTGGACTGAAAAACATCATGGTTTTCAAGGGCAAAAAATTTGTTTTTTTAAGAACAGTGACCCAAATTCTTCCCGGGAATTTACAGGTGATTTTAAATTTTTAGACTTTCCCTAACCCAATTTAATTATCTTGGGAAGGATATTTTGTATTTCTAAAAATAAAATTAAAAACAAGAAAAGTTTACTTTTTAAAAGTGAATGAAAGAAAACAAAATAGTTGCATCTATAGAAGTCTAATTTAATATAAAGAAAAAGGAAACTATTATAAAGTAAGTTCTTTACATAAAATTAGGAAATACAACTTACTATTAAAAGGTAATTTGTAAAAAAGTTTTTTAATCATGTTACAATTTTTTAAAAATTAAGAAAAACTAATTGTAATTTTTTTCTTTAAGCTATTCCTAAATGGTTAAATCCCATTCAAAAAAATACTTACTATGGATCAGACAAAGTGCCCGCAACTAAAAAATTATGTGATGAAAATTTTTAAAAAGACTTAAAATTTTAAAGGGACAAAAAAATGTTTCAATTTTTCGAGATGCAGTCCCTATCAAAAATTTTGGGGGAAAAAAAGGGAATTTTTGTGTTTTTTTTACTGCATCAAACCTTTAGAAAAATATACTTCTATTGCCAAGTAACCAAGGTGGTTTAAGCAGTTTTTTAAACTCTTTTCCTTTTTGTGTTGAGACGGGCAAATATTTGGGGCAATTGGGCCCCTTCAAAACATTCCCTAGCTAAGGAAAAAAGAAAAACCCTTTCCAAACAAAATAAGCAATTTGGATATGTCTAACGTTTAAAAACCCCAACCTTTCAAAAGTAAAAGTAAACCCTTTAGGAAAGGTTTCAAAAAGGGGGGAAAAAAAAAAATCTTAATTTTTCTTTTTTAAAAAAATATTCCCAAACCCCTTTTAATCTGACTTAGCCCGGGGAACAACCTTCTAGCCAGTATGATTTATTAAAAAAGGGGTTTTCAAAATTTTTTTTTTTTCCAAAATGTTTTTTACCTGAACCTAATTTTTTTTATTAGGGGGCCCCAAACTCCCCAAAGGAAAATTGGGTTTCCTGAAAATGATAAACCAGAAACCCCGGTAATTTTTTTATTAGTTTCCCTATGGAATGTAAAATAGATATTTTTTTGAAAATGCAAAATACCTTTTCCTATACTTTTAAAAATATTTTTATTTTTAGATTTCCATATCTTAAATGTTAATAAAAAAAAAAAAATAAAAAACCAAAAATCCAAAAAAAAGACAAAAAGAAAAAGGTTATACAAAATTTTTGTCAAAAGAAATTTTAAAAAGGGCAGGAAAAACCTTTGGAAAGTTATAGAATTTTCTTTAATCAAAATGCCCTTTTAAAAAGATTAAACCCCACCAAATTTTTTTTAGCCAAGGGCACCAAAAAGTAAAAAGCCCAAAAAACGTGATATTATTGGGGGGTTTTTTTTACTAAAACAAAGGGGGAAAAAAAATAATATTAAAAGGGGATTTTTCCCCGTTTAAGGAAAAAAAATTTTAAAATTTAAAAAAGAGGACTTTTTTCGGGTAAAAGACCCAATTTTAAAAAAGAGGGAAATCAAAAAAAGAAACCTCTTGATCGTTTTTGTGTTTTTTTTGATGAGGTCCAAGTAGGGCTAAAAAAACCAAGGGGAAATTTGGGATAAAGAAACCCAGAAGGGGCCCGGTTTTTAGACCCTGAAAATTTTTTTTAGTAAAAAAAGGGATTGGTTTTGGGTGGGAAAAAAACCTAATTTTACTTTTTTAGGGGGGGAGGGGCATTAAATAAAAAAAAAAAGTTTTAGCGGCCGGTTTCAAAATAGGTTTTGGGACAAGGGATGGATCAATTTAAAACAGCAGCAATTAAAACCAAAGGGGTAGGAAAATTTTTAAAGGGAAAACAAAGAATATAAGTCCCCCTGGGGGGAATTGGGCAAGAGGTAATTCCAATTTTTAAAAAACCCATTTTTCAAAAAATAAGAAAAAACTCCTTTTTTCCCAAACGTTTGTCTAAAACAAGGGAGTTGGGTCCTGGGATGATATAGGAAAATTTTTTAATTTGACTTGGGGATTTTTGATCCAAAATTTTAATAAACTTACAGATAAACATTTTTTTTGAAGATAAAACAAAAAAAATTGGTTAAAACTCCCCAAAATTTTCCCAAAAAGTGTCTGGGGTTTAATGAGAGCGCTAATTAAATATGGTAAAATTAAACAGTTTTAAAAATTTTTTAATATTTAAAAACTTTAAAATTTGGGAAAAAAATTAAAATTAAGTTTGTTTTTTTTTTAGGGAAAAAATATCCTCATCTTCGTTAAAAGGGAATGCTGATCTTTTCTTTTTCAAACCCGTTCGACAGTTTAATGGATCAACCTCCGCCCGAACCAACAAAACCCTTTTTTATTCCTAAGGGAAAATCAAACCCAAATTTTTTTTTAATTAAGCCTGAAAATTCCAACCCAAAAATTTTAAAAAAGAGGAAAATGGTTTTTTCCACCATTCAAATTTTATGAAAAATATTAAAGGGGAAAAGATAAGGGGAATTTTCATAATGAAGGTTTTTGTTTTTATTTCAAGGGAAATTTTAAAACCAAAATGTTTGTAAAACTTTTAAATTGGAAAATGGAAAGAAAATAAACCTTCAACCAACCCTTTTAGGGCATTTAAAAACTTTAAATAAATTTTTTCTGGAATTTACCAAATGGAAATTTTGAAGAAATTTGGGATTTGGAATTTTTCTTTGAAACCCTTTTTTTAAAAAAACAGTTTTAAATTAAATTAACCCAAAATTTTAAATTTTGATAAAACATGCTGGGTTAAAAACATTTTTTAAAAAATTTTAACCTTTTGCATAAACATTTAATTGAACGCATGGATACCAAAATGGCTTTAGCAAAAAAAATTTTAAAAAGGGGGGAGTTAACAAAAATTTTTTACTTTGTAAAAAAGATGAAAAATTTTTCCCCCAATTAAATTAAAATTTTAGGGGCCATTTTCTTCTAAGACCAAAACTTTTTCGTTAAATTTTTTACCAGTTCCCATTGTTTTTTTTTTCCGGGAAATTTTTTAAATTTTAAAAACAAAAAAAACATTAGAATTTTAAAACAATTTATAACCAACATTTTTAATTTTAAAAAAACGACCTTCTTTTTCTGTTTTAAAAATTCTTAAAATTATATATTTTTACATTAAAAATTTTTAATAAAATTTTACGTGGTTTAAATTCTTTTCAAATCAATGATAAGATAAAAATTAAAGCCCGAGAGTTTTTATTAAAACATAAAAATAAAAAAAATTCAAAATATAAAAGAAATGTGAATACTTATTTAAGGTTTTTGTTTGTATTTTAAATAAAAATTGCAAAGGAAAAAAACCCTCTTTTTTTTTACCTTTTTGTGGGGTTAGATACCTTAAGACCCCGGGAAGATTTCCCTTTTTTTAACCTTAACTTTATTTTGTTTGTAAATTTAAAAACATTCATGCATTTTCCTTTTTCATCTTTTTTCCCTTTGCAAAATTTTATTATAAAATATATTTCAAATAGTGGGTCTTTTTTAAATTGTAAAAAGGGAAAGTTTTGAATGTTTACCAATTTCCATTGGGAAAATTTAAAAGCAATGCATAATAAAAAATTAATTTTGTATATTTCATATTGCTAAAAATAAATGTGTTGTTTTTTTTTTGTTTATTTTATTTTTAATTTGAAAATACCGCCAAAAAAAAATTAAGACTTTTAAAAAAATCCCCAAATGATTTCAGGGCCCCAGGGGACTAGTCAAACTAAAATGACCGATAAAAAAGGCCCCCCTCTTTTTCCCGGGCGTTGAATATTTTGTCAATCGCATTTTGGGGGATTTTAGATTTAAATTTTGTTTTTATGCGTTCAGGTTTTTTACTGTTGTCTTTGTACACTTTTGGGACGTCTTTGGTCTAGACTTTTGTAAGTTTTTTAGGTACCAAAACGAAGGGTTGAAATTCCCGGGAAATTTTGGGTTTCCCGGAAAAAACGGGCTTGCCCGAGTGCCCGAACCCCCCACCCCTTCCTTAGGCCTTACCGGCGCTTTAATTAAATTTTTGGGGATGATTTGATTTGTTTGGGGGCTTTTTGGGTAAAATTTTCAGGCGGACAGGAGGGTTCCTGAAAATTTATTAAAAATCAATTTGTGGAAAAATCAGGGGTTTAACTTAAGGGATCCTTTCGCCTTTGTCAGTAAATATTGTTTATTCCGTCTCTGTCGCATGGGGAAAAGAGATGAAACCCTGAGGTAAAAAAACCTTTCCCAAAATTCTACCCCCAGTGGGCAAAGCTAGGGAAAAACGGGACTTAGCCACTCGGTCCCGAGGCGGAGCGCGAAGCAACCGCGGGGTCTGGGGGTTCGGGTTCTTAGTCGGCCCAGTCCAGTTAAAGGCTTTTCTTTTTTTACAACAATTTTATTTATATCAGTTTACCTATCTAATTACAAAAAATCTCAAAAATTTTTTTTAATATAACAAAAAAAATTTATAAACCTTTTAAAAGGGGTTTAATATAAATTAAATTTTAAAAATTTAAATTGCCGGGAAAAAAATAAAAAAATAATTTCAGTCTTTTTTAAATCTCCAGGACCAAAAATTTTAACCAGAATTAAAATATTTTTGGGGGACAGATTCCCAATTAAAAAATAATGACTTTAAAGGCTTTGACACTAGGCCACCAACAAGATTCTAGGGTTTTTTCCACTTATTAAAAAACAACCATCAACCCCATAGAAGAAAAAAAAAAACGAAGCCCTGATTCAATCAGAACAATTGCATTGAGCAATAAAAAAAAAAACTTCTTTTTTAGGAAGGAAAACAGAAAAAAAAAAAAATAGTTAAACCTTGAGATCATTTAAAAA
>JAHBCN010012621.1:0-26163 GCA_019359885.1 Listronotus oregonensis
AGAGAGCCCCCTTCAATTGACACATGACAAATCGACCAATCGAACAAGTTTCGCAATTCGCAAATCGCATTTCGCAAGCATATGAACTACGCTTAACAAAATTGGGCTGACATTGAATGGCAAAAACTCAGAAGACAACGTTTACACACGCCTTAGCTCGGGTTTCAGGGCATATTCGGATGATTTTAATATTCGAATATTCGTTTTCCGGGATCTTCTATTCGGAATATCATTCGACATATGAAACATTGACCATCAACGTCAGTCGGTTTCGATATATTGCGGGCCGCCAACCGTCGACTTCCCCCAACCCCGAAGTTTGCGAAATAACGAATTATTCCGGATAAATCAGATGTCGGAAGATAAAAAATGAATTATTTTGTTTCGGCTTTTAATTTCAGTCGACTATTATTGGGTTGATGTTGTGTTGGCATACGTATTCTTGTACGTTTTAAATTTGTTTTGCTGTTATTGGTGGTGCGCGGAAGTTTTGTTTTCGTTTTAATTCGTAATTATTGGTGGGTATATAGAATAGTATACAGTGGCCCCAAAAAGTCGACATTTTGTGGAAAATTTCTATTTTTGATATGAATGAACCGCGAATTAATGAACATCATCCGAAAGAGCGGTATTATACCCCAGTTGTTTGGGAATACGAATACGAAAGAAATATTCGAATCATTCGAAACATTTCTATATTCGAATATCGTTCGGAAGATCATTAGGAAGGTTCCATCACTACTGCATCGGGTTCTCCGAAGCCTTTAATTGTTATATTCGTGTTTAGCGACCTTAAAAACCCCAAAGTAACAAAATTAAGCCGATATTAGAAGGACATATTGTAAAGCTCCAGAACCCGTTTACACCGTCTTTAGCTCGCATTGTGTACTCCGGGCCGTGGCGAATTCAATTCTTTTTCAGCGACCTCGGAAACCCTCGAGTTACCTAGTTACACATTTTTAATAATTTTAAACTTTAAAATCATTTCGAAAATCCATTTTCTTAATGCAACATGAAATTTTTTATTTGCCATTAATTAAATTTGTTTAAAAAGTTTATAGACGTTCATACGAATCGAATGCAAAAACTGCATTCAAACCATATTACGCACAAAAAATCGATAGTGGCCTATTTTGTTCCACATTTGGGAATGGAGAAAACCGCGTTTTTTAAAATTAGCCCATTTTTTTTCTTGGATCTTTAAAAAAAGGTTAAATTATTTGAACTTAATAGTTATTCAAAAAAGGGTAAAGCAAGGGATATGGAAAAATAAGGAAAAAATTAAAAAAATAAAAGGCTTATGAAGAGTAATCAAGTATTGCTTGTGTGTCCACATGAATTTTGATTTAATTGGGGGAAATCAATATTTAAAAACAAACAAATAAATCAAGACAATATACATAAACATTTTAAAAAAAATTTAAAATACGCGTTCATGCTTTTTTTCGTTAACATTATGGTATAAGCTAAACGGTAAAGATAAAAAAAAATAACAGATGTCGTTTCCTTATTTTAGTGTTTTTTTAATAAAAATTAAATCTATGCTAACTAAATTAGTCGGTTTTTACTACCTGTTAGGTTATGACTCGTTTATTTATAAATATAAAAACTTTTTTGAGATATTATTGAAAACTAGCAATTTTTAATAGGATCACCTGTATCTATATTTTAATTTTGTTTTATCTGAGATTGCAATAATATATAACCTTTAATATTTTGCTTTGTCCTGAAGAGCTAAAATATCGAAAAAAAAAAAGTTTTTTTAGTTGGCAATGGATTGAATCATTATTTTTTTATTTTGTAATAAGAGTATTAAAAACCCAGTTAACAAGAATGTTAAAAATTGATAAACTAAAGCAACAACAGCACAGAAAACAAATATAAAACACATAACAACTTAACAAATATCTTATACACCTATATAAGAATTAGGGGAGGTGCTAAATCACAAAAAAAAGTGCAAATTTTCTTCCATTCTGCTCAATTCATTTTTGGACTGGTAGTTGTAAATATTTGGTACCTTCAAATACAGTTAAAAAATATTCTTCCAGAGTATTACTACGATTTTTTATATTTTATTTTTGATAAAGGCCCAAAAATAAAATCGAGTGTCTTCAGGTCAAGGAACGCCGAGACCATCGGTTTAGTCTATATGTCCAAGTCAATTTTTGATAAAATTGACACTTAGTAAGTGCCTAACCGTATGGCTGTTATGTACAGGGTTATTTATTTTAAAATAAAATATGGTGGTAATAAGAACGCTTAAGACGATTAATTTCATTTACAATTTTTTCTCTAATTTCTTCCGTGTTTGTGTCCCCATTTTGGTAAACGACATTCTTATGTGACCCCAGTTAAGGATCCCTTTTTAAAATATTGGCCCGACAATTCTATTGTTAGGCCTAGTGTGGTATTGCGTCGGTTAAACATTACATTCCGATGTAGTGAACGCAGCTTCATGCGTCCAAAGAATAGTTTGAAACAGGGTAGGCCTTTCTTGTTCATGGATTAAAATTTAAAAAATTGAAAGCAAAGTTCCTTTGTTCACGTGTTAAATGCTGCAATAAAAGAAGTGATATGGAAGCTACTTAAAATATTTCAGTGTTCTCTGAACCGTCGCATAGGTTACTCTTCTTCTTTTTTTTTTTTTTGGAGGGGTAAAAATCTTCAAAGACGTCCAGCATGGTGTTCTGGTTGCTTGGCCGTGGGGATTGGTCCCCATAGGGAGTCGCCTACCCACTAAAAACTTCCCCCGAGTGCTACACCACCCCACCGGAATCCGCTCTCGCATTGCTTCGATGGGAGAAGTTCGGGGTTTCCATTTTCACATTACTTACTCCTCTCTTCCCTTTGTTTCGATTATTTCTCTAACTACTTGGTTCATGGTTCCATGGTTGTTCTGAGAGGTTAGACTGTCCATCATGTTCCCAGCGTTAAATTCCTTCCCGAAAGCTGCCTGTATGTTTCTTTGCATTTCTCATCTAGGACATTTAAAGAGTGTGTGCTCTGCGTCATCACTTTCTTTGCAGTAGATGCAGTGTTCTGAGTTGGCTCTGTTGCGTTTAAATAGATACTGGCGAAAACATCCGTGTCCAGGAGCTCCTGCGTTAAGAAAGAATCTACCTCTCCAATTTTCTGTTGAGCCAAGTTTCGATGTTGGGGATGGGGTTTCCCAAAAGTCCATCTTCCTTTAGTGCTGTTTGTCCATTTTTCTTGCCATTTACTCATGAGGTTGGTTCTGCATGTATTGCTATTTTCCCCCTCTGTATTTTTCAAGTCTCTCCATTATGAGATTTCAATAGGAGGCACACCCGCAAAAAACTCCGACGCCGTCTGCAGAGACGGGTTCTGTAGGCGCTGCATATTTGAGGGCCCATTTTGCATTGAGTTCTTGTTAGTTTTTGGACAAGTCTTGCACTATCCGTAACTTTTGGGGACAGGCGCCGCGTGAGCAATTGGAAGAATTACCCCTGAGGTTACTTTTTTCGGGAAAAGGGCTTCCCCAGGCCTCTAACTGCGTCACTAATTGACTTTATGGGATACAAAGTAAATAATTTACAATAGTTTGATCCCGGTTTTTTTTCTTATTGTAGTTCTTTTTTTAATACGTAACGATTTTGTTTCTTCAAATATGACCTTCAGTTTGAAAATCGTTTTTACTGATATATTTCGGTGGAAATTTCAACATATCTTCGTAGTGTTTCACTGGCGTTTTCCCACATTTATAATAGAGAGTTATAATTTAAAAGCCGTTCTTCTGATGAAAATGAAACAAAAAGTAATAAACGTATTATTAAAATTCATGACTTTGACAAATAAGCACCTGTGACCTGTGGCAGCCAGGTTTTTCAGGTGAAAACTAATCTTATAGTATTATGCAGTTTTTAGACTATTTCAGCAGAACCGCAGAAAAAAAAACCCAGCAAACCGCTATATCACCAAATTCCTCGTAAAAATCTCTATCAATTGATATAAAAACATACGTGGTATACCATTAAAAAATACGTCACTTGTGCTGTAACTCTTTTGTTTTTGTTCAAATCTTTTTTGATTATATTATTGAATTCTACAAAAAAAATACACGAAATTGCTATATTCGTTTTTTAAAAAGTACAGAGAAGTTCAAAAATAAAGCCCTGTTTACTTTAAAATGAATAACCCTGTACCAAAGCACCGCCTTGTTCGAAATAAACATTATTTTTTGGGCCCCAATGTCATGTTATTCCACTCGATTATTACACACTAAATTTTCATTAAAAATCCTGTAGGTAAGGACTCTATTTCGATAAACTATCCTTGTTGTACCCTGTCTTCAAAGGATTTATATTTCCCACTAAGCAAAAAATCATCCTAATTACGTTAGAATTATGTTTTCTTGTTTCTTTGTTACGTTAATCATTTTGAAACAATAACAGCGCCTTGAACCTAATAGTTTCGTTATATTTCCTTTAACTTAACAAAATCCTAGTTACGTTAAAAATACAACGTTTTGGTTTCGAAACTTACACGGCCTCGTTACGTATTTTGCATTGGTTATGCCTAACACATATTCTGAAACACCCGTTATATAATTTACGTTATAAAGAGGATTTTTTAAGGACTTTAATAAGCGGATTTGTTTTGTTATTTATAAACAAACTAGTGTTCTGTAATATTTCCATTAACCAATTAACATTAAAAGATCTTTTGGATCCATAATGTGTGGTTTATTGTAATAATACAGAATGTTTAATTAAGTATGGTTGTGAATCGTATTTTGTAAACCATTTATTGTACAGCTTTAAAATAAAAATCAGTATAATAATGATGGCTTTGAAATTCACTAAACATATTAAGTTGGCGACTTTATCATAGTAGTATATTAAAAAGGGAAAACTTTTTGTAAAAATGTTGATATTAAAGAATCGATCAGGATTCGATTAAAATTACTGAACGATTTTTTACGCTTTTTCCCCATATATTAGTTTCTGTTAAACTTTGAACTGGGCGAAAATTTACTTATATGCAAATAAGCACTGACAAATTGATATCTGATTAAATATCCCTTGTGTTTACGTTTTGTAAAACTAAAAGTGTAAAATACCCCTTTATTATTAAAACCTTAGGAAATTATTTAATTAACCATAATAAAAAATTGTTTACCTCAAAGTTTTAGCATTTTTATGTATAAAAGTAAATTTTCGTCCATTCTTTTATTAAAAATGCCACTGAAAAATATGGATGTAAAATATGTTGTAATAAATAACCAATTAATGTTAATCATCATTTTTTCGCCGACCCCGAAATAATACAATGGTTTAAAGATAAAACCAGTGACGCGTGACTTATTTCTAATAAAAAATACTTATATAAAATATTAGGAAAAATTTATTTATAAAAATATCTGATGCCTACAACTCTCCTTTCACATTTTCCGAATTTGTGTGTACAGGCTATTTAATATGCAAAGCTTATCCACACAATGTGTAACAGTTCATATATAGAAATGTTTATGTGATAATGTTTATCTTTTTTAATTTACCTAATAAAAAGTCTTAAACATTTTGTGATGTGTAAATGTGAGTAATATTTAAAAAAAAATAAAAAGGTCTGAAGTTAGGTATAAAAAAATGCCTATATAATTTATAAATGTTTATTTAAAATCAATTGTTTGTACATGTATTTTTAATATCCATATTCTGTTCTATTTTTTCTCCGAGTTGCACCTGGAAAAAAAAAATTTGTAAAATATTTGCCCCAATACTTTTAGTTACTGACATAATCGTTTCTTTAATAAAGAAGATAATTTGCAGATTTGCTACCCTATTTTACCTAATATAAAGGATAAAAACCCGTGTTGGCTTAAGAGCCTGCAATTTTTTTTTAATACACTAATATTTGCAACTCGATTAGCCATTACTAAATGGTAGAGTAAACTACTGATTAACCACCCAATTTTGAAAAAGGATTTAGAAACTTTGTACCATATTGTTATTTTGCTTCTATTTGAAAAACAATCCAAATAAAAATTCAGTTTATCCCGTAAGGAAACTTTTACTTAGTTATACTAGTTACTTCACTCGAGCATGTTAAACCCATGCCTCTCTTTTTAACTGCCGATCCACTTTCTGATTAATTAAATTAACGAAATTTGATTTATCTGTTAAAAATTTTTACTTACAGTTATACTTGTTACGTCACTTGAGCATGTTAAACCACTGCCTCTTTTTTCACTGCCAATCCACTTTCTGATTAGTTGTTATTTGAAAACAGACTGTACTGTATCTATTATTTGTTTCATAATTAATTTTCTAATAGTTTAATTATTATTATTATTTTTGAAAGATCCGACATGACGTATCCCATGGCTCCGACCCCATAGGGCGTCATGCGGAAGGCCATCCGTACGAAGACCACTCTCGCGTCCGCTCGGTCAGTGATCTTCGGCCAAATTCATTTGCCTCAGTAAACGAAGGGACCCAACAGATTTCTGCATTTTCATCACCAGTTGTTCGGGTGAATGTTGACATGCGGGAATACACTTTAGCTCCCCCAAAACATTTTCCTTTATGCCCCCAAAACGCCGACAATCAGGACAACCAATCGCACGTTATACTCCGGATAGAGCCTCCGAAGTTCGCCAAGTAGATCCTGATATTTGGCTCGTTTCTCCCGTTCCTTTATATCGATGTTAGTTTCCGCTGGGGCGGAGAACTCAATTACATACATAGAGTTATTTCTTTTATCAAGGAGAACGATATCAGGTTTATTGGCGCGAATTTGATGCGTAGTTGGGAATGCATAATTCCAATATATGCGACAGTTGTCGCCGGGAGCAAATGGCAAAATTGCCGTTTCGTCGATGCCGTAATAATGTCTGAGGTGATAATAAAGTACCCGAAGCGCATCGTTATGTCGGTGGATGTAACCACTTACAGCATGCACTGGACAAGCTGACAATAGGTGCATTAGTGTTTCGGGCTGCTGTCGACAAGCTCGACAAGCAGTATCAGGAATGTTAGAAAACTGGCTTCGATATACCAATGTGTTTATCACCCCATCCTGGCATGCTAGTAGGAAACCCTCGGTCTCAGACTGGAGCTCAGCAGATTTTAAAAACCCAAACGTGAGGTCTCGAGATAGATTGAGTCTTTCTATGTTTCGGTAAAATACTCCGTGTTGCGGCCTATTAATGTGATCTTTAAAAGCATCTGCTGTTCTGCTCTTTTAACTGCAGTTCTTACGGCTTTAGACTCAAGCCTTACAAGTGACTGGTCGTCGTTTGGATCTATTGCAAATCCGAGACCGAATTTTTCCGCTGCTCGCTCCGCTGCCTTAAATAGAAACGCTCCAACATTAGCTGTTTCGTGTGCTCTTACTAGTTGCATCAGCGGATCAGTACTATTGGCAACTTGACAAGCAAGACTCAAAACCAGTCGATCGTGCATACACTCTAAGCTTAAAGGCCACGACCTCCTGGTGGCGTGGGAGGTAAATACGGGATGTTGATGAGCGCGGGTGGATGCTACGGTGAAGATGCATCATTTTTCGTGTGCTGACGTCCAGCTCGCGCAGTTCCTCTCGCGTCCACTTAACCACTCAAAGAGTATAGCAATACAGGCACTGCTAGCATGTTGGTAGCAAGGACCTTATTTATTCCAGATAATTCGGATTTCCAAATTCTCCGTAAACGTCGCCTGTAATTGCTTCTAAGCTCGGTCTTCACAGCTCTAACATCTTGAGTCCGGTTTTGGTCGATTCCTAAATATCGATAATTCTCGTTGTTTTGTAGAGGGCGAAGTAGCGCGCTATCGGCAAGCTGGTCAGCTTCTAAATCGTTTCCGAACCGGCCTTTATTTAGCTTAAGTTTTGCACACTTGTCGAGGCCGAACTCCATTCCAACATCTCTGGTGTATTCGTGAACCACTTTAAGAGACTGTTGTAGGTCTCGCTCGCTAGTTGCGTACAGTTTTAGGTCATCCATATAAAACAGATGGGTTACCTTATGCTCACGTCTTCCAGGTGGTCCACAGCAATATCCGCGTGTCTTTCGAAGAGACACGGACACGGGAAGCAGCGAAATACAAAATAGCAAAGTAACAAGTTAATTGAAACAAGTGAAAACAAAAACAATGAAAAGTGGCTAAACTAATATTCCTACTAAAATTCCGACCTAAAATTCACAATGTTGTCCATATTTCTAAACATATTAAAGATATTTTTTAAAATAGTCCTAACTACCCTATAAATGGTTGACTTAGGTAAAGTGTGTTCAACAATATAGTGCCTACAATGACTGAGTGATTTACCCTGAAATACGCCCCTTTTAAACGTTATGGGTTCGGTAATAATTTTTTGTGCTCCAGATGTTATAGAGAACCTTGATTTCCAAAGTGACATCAGTCGCTCAATGCATCGAATTAGGTTAAGAGGAAACTTAAGATCTTTAAGCAAATGCAACAGTAATTCGTGAGATGTTGTGTCAAACGCTTTTTTGTAGTCAATCCATGCCATATTCAGGTTGCGTTTGTATTGGATTGAGTCTTGTGTAATGCATCTATCGATTAGGAGATTTTCTTTGCAACCATTGATTCCTCTTTTCCCTCCTCGCTGCTCCCCTACATCAGAGAGTATGGGATCAACTGCACTCAATGTTCTAGAATATAAAATTCTGGTGAAAGCCTTGTAGCAAGTATTGAGGCAAGTGATCGGTCTATAGTTTTTGGGTAGTTTTAAATCCCCTTTTTGGTATCAATATGGTTCGGCCTTCAACAAACCACTCAGGAATTGGCGTGTCCCCGTTGAGCCAAGAATCAAAGATTCTGGCTAAATGTGGATGTGTACTGGGAAATTTCTTCCACCAGTAGTTGTTGATACCATCCGGACCAGGTGCAGAATAGTTTCTTACACCATCTAGGGCACTTTTCACCTCCTCCGGCGTGATTGGCGCACTGTCATGCTGGTCAAGCTGCTTGTCCACACAATAGGCTCTAAAGTTAGTCAATGCTGGAGTATCTCGTTCCAATGGCTTTGAGACTTCGTAAACATCCTTCCAGAACTGTTCCACGACATTTGCTGATGGCGGATTTTCAATTGTTGGTGTTGAGTCTGCGAGAAAACTAGAAGGCCTAGTTACGAATTTATTTGTGTCTCTTATCCCTCTAGCCTTTTTCTTTAAGCTGTTGTTTATAACACCCAAGGATCGTATGCGGTCTAGGCAACGCTGTTTGATGATGAGAAGCACACGTCTGTTAAGTGTATGGTGTTTTTGGCGTAGCTTTAAAGCTATTTTCCTGATTTTTCCAGTGAAAGGTCTGTTGGATGATATATATTCTAATACACTTTGTATACGTGATGCCTCTTGCCGCGTCAAATCTATTTTCTTGGCTATTTGCTGTATTCGGCGTTCGGTCTTTTGAAGAGTTTGGTGAAAGCTGTCTGAGCGGTTGTTAGGAATAAGTTGTTTCGCAGCCTCATAAACAGCGTTGTTAAGTGCCAATATATCTGTCTGTTCTGAAAATTTGTCTCGAAGTGCATTGTTCGCTTGTGCGATATTTTGAGGCTTTATGTAGGTCTTGATATTGATGTTTACAAGTCTTTCTGTTAATTCATTATCGGCGTTCCCGGGAGCGATCTCGTTTATCATATCCACCGTAGGCTCATCCTGTTCTGGATCCTGGATAGGTTCCAGGTCCTGAGGTGGCTCCTGTTGTTTTGGAGTTCTAACATAACCAGAGCGGTTAAGATAAGCTACATAGTCTCTCAAACGCTGTTCGGAGAGATGACTGAATTCAGGGTGTTTAGCACACCATGCGGCATGCATTCGTCTCATGTAGCCTCTAGCGGTGGGGTCGCTGAATGTATATGCATCCATCAGATCGTCCCTAAGCTCGTCCGTCCACGTGAAGCGTCCATGTCCATTGCCAAGGTCGTTTAAGGGCGTCCGTCCAGTTGCTCCTCCAACCTGCCCTGCACCCCTATCCGAACGGGGTGGATTGTTGGGAGCTTGCTCATCATTGCGTTTCGTGACAATGCGAGATATCCGTGACCCTGCGGGATATCACCCCACAGAGTCTCGGCGGTTACCGGTATTACATGGCTACCGGACCGATTTAAGGCCTCTCGTAGGTTGCTGTTAGTACCCGCAACCCCTTCAAGCTCGCTGGCGTACCGTCTTGCTTGGATTGTTCGTGTGGTAGCACCAGGAACAATGCCAAGCATTGTCCCTGGTGGCCAGACTTATTTATTATTATTATTATTATTATTATTATTATTATTATAATTGTGTCAAGTGTCTAAATCAGGGCCTTTAAAAATTACAAAATATAATACATTACAGTAAATAGTTTAAGTTAAAACTTTAATAAAAAATAAAATAATTTAACCGAAGTATTTTATTTATTTAAAATATCAAATTTTTGCTTCTTGAGTCCTCCAAAAACTTTTTTCCGATTGATTGGATAATACCCATTTTCTGGAGAATTTTTGGCCAGAATATAACTTTTTCCTGGGCTAGACCGGAAAAATACTTTTGCCGGGCTCATTTGTCACTTTTCTAGTCTTATTTGTCACTTTGCACATCCATGAAATAGAAAATAAGCTGCTAATTTAGCAGCTTTTTTATTTATGATTGTTATGGAAACAAACTTCGGTTTTTTTTTAATCTTTGAGAGTCCACGAAGGCTGAGGCCTACACATGTAACGTGGGTCTTAAATAATTCTATTGTTATAATAAGTGTCAAATCCAAGTCAAGCGGATAAATAGACCTATTTTTAAATTTTAAAATTTGTTTTTTTTAATGGTTTAGGTTAAAAAACATGTACATTACAGGATCTAAAATCAATTGCATATCTCGCCAAGTTTCCGGACTTGCCTACGGCTCGCCCTAGAAACCGCTTGGTTGACCTGCAAACACCACAGAATAAAAAGCGAACACTACTTTTCGGTCTTCTAACGTAAATTACTACAGATTATGTAGGTAGGTATAAAGCAACCAAATTTTATTTCATTCTTTTTTTAATTTATATGTATCTACAGGATGGGAGGTACCTCACGAAATGATATCCGGACTTATTACCCCAATATTCGGGACGAATGGTAACTTTATCTTAAAGAAACTACTGATCTTTATAATCGGAATTTTTGGTCAGTTTATCTATATATCTACGTACATAAAACTAAAGTATAAAAGAAAATAGTGTAATCTACTTACTTTCCGATCCATATTTTCCTTTAATATAACGAGAAAAACTTTAAATTCTCACAACACAAAACACTACTTCTTCTTAAAATGCGAGGAAATAAGCATAGTAAGGTTTAAGGTTATGTACTAATCTTCCTTTCTAAACCTGGCGTCGTTGTTAAAAAATCGTACATTCTCTGTGCGGGCTACTTTTAAACAAACGAGGTCGATATGTTAAATTATAATCATAGCTAAAACGTATATTAAGAGATGTATCGAACTTGTATCTAAAAGACCATTCTCTGCATGGCAACATTTTAACGTTAATATGAAAGTACATAAAAGTTACGTCAGTAAAATATGTGTTCTATACCGTATTAAAAATATTCACAAGGGTATTTTACAGAAACGAAAATTATCAGTAACAATTCAAGAAAACGAAGCAGACATGATAAAATAACGTTTAAATTTAAACGTTATCACAGTTACTTTTGAATAACGTTACAAAACGTGCTAAAGATGTTCTTTGCTTAGTGGGTTGGCCAAATCGATTTTTATGCTTATTTTATTCTGTTTATACCTATACTTTCTTTACGTTTTTAAAACTTTACTTATGCCATTATCTGTTTCAATAATCAATCAATAATATCCCGAAAATGAAAACATCTCTATTTTTTAAAGTAAGTCACTGGATTATACGTAAAAAGTATTTTCGCATTTAAAGTTTTTTTATCTTCAGAAATAAACTATTCGTGAAAGATAATAAAAACCGCCGATTTTAAAAATCACCGTGTATCTTTTTAACTATTCTAGCTAGCGTAAATCTGATTGGGCCATTAAATTAAACACTAAAAAAAGACAGGAAACATATTTTTGTTTTTTTTTATAAATTACTACTCAAAACAGAAGTTAATACATCAAATCTTTTTGTTAGTACGCATAATCCTTATATTATCGAATTACTATCTTTTGTTTTGTCCAAATATTTTTTTACTTAAACGCAAATATTATTTTTAAAGAGACATTGCCGTATCGTTAAAAATTACTATTTTAAACTGTTTTGTGGCAAGAGGTGTATCGTTGACAGGGAATTTAAAGAGCTAGATAATTATCAAAAAACTAAAGATGGCCAAAATATAAAAATCTACAGTTTTGGTAGGTAACTGGAAAACAAAGAAAATCGAAGGAAAAAATTGCTGGCAAAATGTTCATCACCAAAAAGTGTCCTGACTGTGTCATATTTTAAGACATATCAAAATTAAAACCACTGAATCAAGCAAAAATTAAACTCGATGTTTTTTTAATTTCCGTTAATATATTTAGAACAAAATTTTTAAGACAAAATTTAACTTACAGTCAAAATCAATGTTAAATCCTCTAAAACTTTTACCATTAAAAGATTTCTCTATCTTTATACTAAATGAGATAACAACACATGTTGGCCGAATTTGGGATACCCCGTATATAGTATACCGGGTGACACAGCGGACATGTAACAGTCCATAACTTTTTTATTTTTTAAAAATTAATTTTTGAAATTTGAAAGATGCACCTGTCAGAAAGGCATGCTTTTAATGATTATACAACATCGATTTTTACACTTCCGGTTTAACCGGAAGTAACCGTAAATTTAAAATTTTAAATAGGAACCACTATATATTTTAAGCCTACCCTATCTGCCTCAAAATTATCTTTTCAACCATGCATAACACTTATCATTTTATTTCAAAATGGCTACCAAAATCGATTTTTATTCTCAAAATTTTAGTAGGCCATGACGTGACAATTACAAATTATCAGCATGTAAGAGGCATTAAGATGTAAAGAATAAGGCGTAAAAAATTTGTGATTTTGTTACTTTTTATCTAAATAAGAATTAGGAATAACGGTTAATTTTTAAAATTTAACAAATATATTTTTTTAACGCTTAATATCTCAAAATCGAAAAAAAACTTCAATTTCTAATTTATTTAACTTAAGATCAAACAAGTACTATTTCATATAAATTATCAAAATCGGTTGCACAACTAACCTTTTTACCTAAATCCCAAAATTAGGTATATATACCTACATTGATTCGCAAATCCCTATAATAAGTATAAGTACCGGGTGTCAACGATTGCGCGGAGTAGCTTTCTGCCTCGAAGATAAAATTTATTGAAAACGGTCTTTTGTAGTAAGGTATGGTGGAATATTCTGCATATTTTAAAAATATTTTCATTTAAACAGGGTGCGCCAAAAAAGTAGGATGCAACAAAGTTAGATTTTTTTTGAATTGAACACCCTGTACTTGAATGTATTTTTGAATTGTACGTATAATTTTATAACTTTTTTATTATAGGTTTTATACACGAACAAGTTATAGTTTTCAAGATAATTCGACTTATTATGAAACTTTGGCGCATTTAAGCACCTGTTTACTGTAAAAATACTACTTTAATTTTGTCTCTAAGCGATTCGTAACTTGTGTTCTTAGTAAACAAAGTTAAAAAAACATACTCACATGAAATACTTAAAATCCAATTTACAAGGTGTTCTCTGTTTCGGTCCAAAATCAGAAAATTTCTAATTGAAAAATATCACTTTTTTCAAATGGAACACCCTATATATTTTACTGTCATCTTACAGCTCGTCAAAAATTCTTCAAGTTTTGTTTAGGATATTCTATCCTTATTCCTAATAGTTTTCGAAATATTTTCATTTTTCCGGATTTTCTGTTAATGGAGTCAAGCCATAGCCTAAAGGCGGGTTATATTATTGTCAGCTACCAACATCTAACTGAAGGGTAACTGAGTACTGCGAAATTTGTCTTAAAAGCTAATCTTTACTACATGAAGTTGTCAGGAGAATATACTTATGAAATATAACTATTATAGCTTATTCCCTTAATTTGGTCAAAACATAGGCAAATGACACTAAAACTATTATAAGAAAATTAAAAAACACAATATTCCAGAGAAACAATTTAATTACCCATAAAAAAATTAATAAACATAATAAAACATAACATAAAAGAAATATCTTATTGCAAACATTATACCAGGGTATTTTAAACAATAAAACCATAAAGCTAATTACTTAAATAACAATTAGTGTTATTATTAAATTAATTAACTAAATCTTATAATTAAACAATAGATGATGGATACTGTCCTTTGCGGTATAAGTAAAAACCTGTAGATAAAACTAACTCAACACATATTAATATTTATATTTACAGTAAAACTTTATCAACATAATATTTTGCAACTAAGACCCCCCAAAAAATCAGTTTCTTCTCCTTAATAGATGTCCTTCTTAATGAAGACATATGTCAACCCTTCTAATGATATTTTCACGAACATTAGATAACTTGCCAGGTGTTATTGTTTGACATACATTCCTAATTCTATTCTCCATGTCCTGCCTTGTCGTAGGGGGTGTGACATATACTGTGTCTTTTACATAACCCCACAGCAAAAATCTAACGGGATAAGATCACAAGACCTTGGTGGCCATGCAACAAAACCCCCGCGACCAATCCATCTTTGAGGGTAATGCTGATCCAAATATTCTCTCGTTTCACGATAAAAGTGGGGGAGCACCATCTTGTTGGAACCACATATTTTGACGTTCGTCAAAGTCTACTTCTGCCAATAGTCTTGGCAACTCTTGTTGCAAAAAAAAAATAAATAAGTAGGTCCGTTCACAGTTTCATTAAAAAAATATGTCCCTATAATTCTGTTGTGAAGTATGCCGCATCACACATTAACAGACCAATGGTTCTGGTGTTGAGCTTCACGGACTTCTCGGTTGCATAATAGTGCATATTGTGTCTGTTGACAGCACCAGTAGTGTATGGCCCCACTTGGTCGTGGGAACTTTTTTGGCGCGACTACCGCAAGACCTACTAGCATCTCTGACGTCATTATTTAGGAATCTTGGGCTAGCTATATTTTAAGGTATTGCGCATGCGTGTCATCTGTCACCTGTCACCTGTCAAATGTCACCTGTCATCTGTCACCTGTCAACTGTCACCTGTCACCTGTCAACTGTCAAATGTCAAATATTTAGGAATCTTAGGCTAACTATATTTTAAGGTATTACGTCACATGTGGGGCCCCACACCTCCCAGACCTGGGGCCCTAGGCGTGGGGCACTACACCATCTATGTAATTAGGAATCTTAACCTAACTATATTTATGTCACCTGTCAAATCCACGTTGTGATGTCATCACTATTTTGAAAATAAATAAAAAAACCTAGCAGGATTCGAACCAACTAGCGCCTCGTCCTATTGCTTCTGGTTCCAGCGCCTAACCCATTCGGCCACGAAGGTATATTAAATAGTATTGGTTAAATTGTGTACAGTAGAAGACATAATTAGGAATCTTAGGCTACTACTATTTTAGAGCACTGTGCATGTGTTAAAAAAAAATGGCGGCTGTCAGCTGTCAAAAATCACGTGGTGTAGAAAAAGTTAGGAATCTTTTTTCGAAAGGCCCCCTAGCACGCTAGCGCGTTAACGTGTTGTTACGTCATAGGAATCTTGTGCTGTGGCGCCATCTCTTGAGCTGTACGACCTGTGCCATGTCAACTGTCACCTGACATCTGTCAAAAAGCCACGTGCCTGCTTACGTGTATGAGCGAGGATTTTATGCATGCGTTAAAATAATGGTGTCTGTCAAATGTCACTTGTCAAACGCCAAATGTCAAACCTAACATGTGGGGGCCCCCCACGCTTAAGCACCAGGCTTGGGGCTTAGACATGGGGTGAAGAGTCTTATTATTATATTAATCTTACAATTTTGAATAGTAAATAATAAAACACCTTGTATATATTAAATTAATTTATTTAAACCACATATACAGGGTGAATCAAAAATAGGCTACATTTAATTTGCTACTAACATTACATAAAATTACAATACTACGTTCTACTAACTATACTTAACCTAAAATTACAAAGATGTTTTATGTACCAAATCTATGAAATAGGATATTTAATTACAAACTCAACAGATATTTTAGTATGTGATTTAAGTTTATCTCCTAAAAACGTAATTTTATCATCAAATTTTAACTCTTGCTGCAGTAAATCGCTTGGTACTTTATATTCTTTTTTGTTAATAAAAGTTTTTAGAGGTGAGTCAATGTTAACATATTCAATTATTCCAATCTTAATAGGAAACATATAATAGTCAAATTTTAAACCATTTATAAAAAGATGCCTTGATGAACCCTTTTCGCAAGTCAACATTATATTCATGTAACCATACAAAGTCTTTTCAGGAATATCTTTCAAATCATTTTCTCTTTTAAGCTTTTTTGCTAGATGATAGGGATGTGTTAAATTACGTCCGAATTTATCGAGAGTCATCGTGCTAATGATACTGCGTCACTATGTCTAATCAGTTTATTCAATGATATCCGCTTCTCTTAACTCTTCAAGAATACCTATAATCTCGTTTTCATGAGAGTTATTACCAGCTACCTTACTTGCCATTAACAATTTTAATCTATCCACAAGCTCATTTGGATCATCCCAGTAAACGTAGTCAATTTTATTATTGGAAAATATTTTGTAATCAGGTAAGAATCTAGACTGACTATCGATTGGTAAGCCATAACCCTGAGGCTGTTGTGCACGTGTAATTCGTAATTGCTTGTCACGTTCTCTCTGCTTTCTTGCATTTTCCTCTTTTATACGTTCAAGTAATGGTTTAATTGTTAGCATATATTTGACACCTCTATTTCCAGCAGGTTGTTCCTTTTCATCGAAATTTCTCTTGTTTGCATTTGTTAGCAAAATAATTTTTGTGAATGCTCGCTCATCCAGTGCGGTCAATTTGTTTTTTAATGGATTGGTCTTAAATAAAAGTTCATATAGTCCGGGAGTTCCAGTAAATTTTTCTCCTTTAATATAAATATCCGGTCCGTTAAATTCAAGCCGAGAATCACCAAAAGTTAGATGATCGGTGGCTAAATCATGTTTTAAATATGTGCGATCGTACTCGTTTTCCGTATCAGTTATAAATCCTTTCACATATTCTCTCGGTAGCGGATCATACTGATCTAGATATTCCCTAAAGGATTCTTCCGTAATACTATCCATTTGAACAGGGTTATATTGAGGATCGACTCTGAACTCGTCGTCAAAGTAACTTTCTTCAGGGTTATGTTCATACATAGTTCTGTTTAAATCAGCTTCCTCGCCATCGTTCATATCCTGAGCCATTGGTGAACTATCTTCTCGTGTCTCGACATTAATTGAATTATCGTTATATTCTTCCTCTTCTTGAGCAGCTAGCTCGTCATGTTTTTGAACAGGGTCAGTAAAATTAAGTGGAAATCGTGGTTTTTTTATTACTGTCGAAGAAAACTGTTCACTTTGTCGTCTTTTTACAGACTTTGGTGTGAATGGTGTAGATTGTTTACCATACTGCATCGACTCGGATATTAGTTTTGCCAAAGGTCTATACGTATTCTCCAATGTAACAGCATTTTCATAACGGCCAGCTTTAAGAGAATCATATAGTCTTTCTACATTGCGCGAATGTTCGTCAAGAAGTTGAAGAATGTTTGGATCTGCTTGCAAACTCCGCTTCTTTTCTGGTCGCTAATCACTCGAGTTCTGATATTCTTTAAATTGCACCTCGGCTTGCTCACCCAATTCCCTCTTTAAATCCAAATATTTTTTACGAATACTATTGGAAGCTTCAATTATTCTACGTTTAACATCCTTATCAAGCTTGTTTAAATCCATGGCTACAGAACCCTTCTTTTAAATTATTAAGGTATAAGTGTTAATAATTTCTTCCCAGCAACAGTCCCTCTTCCCCTTATCCCCCAAATAACGGACTGTATTTCCAAAACCGGCACTGTATTTCCAAATAACGGCACAGTTTTTTAAATAACAGCCCTGTATTTTAAATAACAGCACTGTATTTTAAATAACAGCCCTGTATTTTCAAATAACAGCCCTGTTTTTCCAAATAACAGCCCTGTATTTTAAATAACAGCCCTGTTTTTCCAAATAACAGCCCTGCATTTTAAATAACAGCCCTGTATTTTCAAATAACAGCCCTGTATTTTAAATAACAGCCCTGTTTTTCCAAATAACAGCCCTGTATTTTAAATAACAGCCCTGTTTTTCCAAATAACAGCCCTGCATTTTAAATAACAGCCCTGTATTTTCAAATAACAGCCCTGTATTTTAAATAACAGCACTGTATTTCCAAATAACAGCCCTGTATTTTCAAAACACAGCCCTGTTTTTCTAAACTACTATATTTTTATTAGCCAAGGATCCCTTTTTCTTCAAGTAGCGTCCTAGATGCGTGTTATCGTAATGACTGGTTGATGTACAATGACTACAGAGTATAGAGAAGCTGATATATATTAGTTAATAATCTTATAACAGTTAGTATTACTAAAGAGTTTGTACTGTGCAGACATGCAGAAGTTTAAAAATAAATCAAACAAGAAAACCACTGCTCGAAGAGGCAAAGGTATTCCTTTTATGACTGCTTTTCATAAAGCGAGGGATGCACTGTATGCTGAAAAACCAGAGGACCTCACAACAGCTGTTGAAGCTTTAAAAGCATTTACTGGTGTGGAAAAAGTTCATCCTACAGGCATTGTGCCTCTCCCCAAAATCGGAGGTTTTCTACCATTTTTAGTACCACTTTTTGCCGGTTTAAGCGCAATTGGCGCTCTTAGCAGAGGAACTGCGGGGATAATAAATGCAGTGAACAATGCTAGGAATGCTGCAGCCAAGTTGAAGGAGTCTCAGCGACATAACGAAACAATGGAATCCATAGCTCTTGGGAAAACTGGAAACGGTTTATATTTAGGGCCTTACAAGGGTGGTCTAGGCCTATATTTGAAGCCTTATAAATACATATAAATACAGAATATATCTTCAGTCTTAACTGAGCCATCATGCATACCTCTAGTTTGAGTGGTAACAGTTCAATTTTAAAAGCTAATTATACTCCCCCTCTTGATCTGAGAGATGAAACTAGCCAGTATGAACTTGGTCTGATTAGTTTAGAAACTTTTAATACTATTCCCAATATTGATAAAACCAAAAATAAATTTTATGTTGGTGATATTACTTTGGAAATCCCCACTAGATCGTACGAAATAACTGCAATAAATGATTCGTGACAAAAATGAAAGAAAGAAATTTAATTGTACCCTAAGTCTAAAGGGCAATGTAAATACGCTCAAGTGTGAGCTTGAATGTTCTCATACAGTTGACTTTACTAAGAAAAATTCTATTGGAAAATTGTTAGGATTTCATAATATTTTGCTACAGCCCAATATTAAACTTGTATCTCAAACCCCTGTAAATATTTTAAAAATTAATGCGATTAAAATCGAGTGTAATATTGTTACAGGGGCTTATCACAATAATAAGCTTGTTCATACAATACATGAATTTTCACCATCAGTACCGGCTGGTTTTAAAATAATAGAAATTCCTCGAAATGTGATTTATATGCCGGTATCTACAAGAGTTATAGACAACATTGTATTGAAACTGATCGATCAAGACGGGGAATTGGTTGACTTTAGAGGAGAAATTATTACTGTAAGAATGCATTTAAGAAAATCTATATAGGCAAACGTTTTGTGTCGGGTTTATCAGTATATTACAAACTGCTGCACAGAGCAGACGTAGTATGGTTATTAAATATAACTCCAAGAAAATTGCTGATTTTGAACAATTGTTAAAAACTAAAAAGAGCCTAACAGCAGAAAATAAAAAGTTTCTTGAATCTCTAGGCTTAATTGTAAAGAATTCTCAAAATGAGTATTTTAAATGTGACGGACCCTCTAAACTTTGATAACTCTATAACAAAAATTGAGAGACATATTTGCCGTACACTAACTCTTTTAAAAATAATGACGAAATTTGAATACCGGTACAGCAAACCGATATATACACTCTACCTTGGGCGAGCCATATTTATCTAGAAGGAAGACTTTTAAAAGGAGTTGATGCATCAGTTTCAAACACAGCGAAACTTGTAAACAACTTTTTCGGCCACTTCTTTGAAGAAATTCGTCTTGAAATTGGTGGAAAGGTTATTGACTCGATTAGATATCCTGGAATAGCAGCAACCATGAAAGGATATATTTCTTACAATGCTAACGAATTAAATAAATATAAAAATGCTGGTTGGAGTATTGATGATGAATTTACTTGCGATAACGTTGACCCGACCACTGGAAGTTTTAATGTTTGTGTGCCGCTAAGAACCCTACTAGGATTTGCTGAAGACTAATGTTAAGCACGAATTGGTGTTAGTAAGAAGCCCTTCTGACATTAATGCTATTATTAATACGGCTGATGCAGAAAATGTAGTAGTTACTATTGATAAGATTGTTTGGAGGCTACCACATATTACAGTATCTGATGTTGAACGGATAGAGCTTTTAAAACTTATTGAAAATGGAACCGAATTGGATATCGGTTTTAGAAGCTGGGAACTCACAAAACATCCATCAGTTCCAATTGGAAAACAACTTACCTGGAATATAAAGACTTCGGTGCAGGTGGAAAGGCCCAGATGGATAATTTTAGGTTTTCAAACATCCCGAAAGGATAAATTCAACAAAAACAGTAGCTTATTTGATCATTGTAATGTATCAAATGTAAAGCTTTATTTAAATTCGGAATTTTATCCGTATGATAATTTAAATTTGGAGATTTCAAGAGGATTAATAGCTACTCTTTATGAAATGTATTCCGAATTTCAAGAGAGCTACTACGAGAAAGAAAACGAACCACTTTTTACTCCCAAAAACTTTAAAAAGTATGCGCCTCTAATTGTAATTGATTGTTCAAGATAGAATGAAATATTAAATTCTGGTATTATTGATGTAAGACTAGAGATTGAAACAAAAGAAAACTTTCCCGCTAACACCAGTGCCTACTGTTTAATTATTCATCATAAACTTGTTAGATATTTACCATTAATAGGATCTGTAAGAAAGATTTAATAAATATATTTTTCCTTACATAGAGATAATTGTAATTTTAGGTTAAGTATAGTTAGTAGAACGTAGTATTGTAATTTTATGTAATGTTAGTAGCAAATTAAATGTAGCCTAATTCACCCTGTATATGTGGTTTAAATAAATTAATTTAATATATACAATGTGTTTTATTATTTACCATTCAAAATTGTAAGATTAATATAATAATAAGACTCTTCACCCCACGTCTAAGCCCCAAGCCTGGTGCTTAAGCGTGGGGGGCCCCCACATGTTAGGTTTGACATTTGGCGTTTGACAAGTGACATTTGACAGACACCATTATTTTAACGCATGCGTAGGACCCTTAATTATGTCTCATCCACGTATGCAGGTTCTAAGTCACGTGGTTCGCGAAATATGACAGGTGACAGGTGACATTTGACGGGTGACAGACGCCATTTTTTTTTAACGCTTGCGTAAGACCCTAAGATATCTCTCATACACGTAAGCAGGTTCCAAGTCACGTGGTTCGCGAAATATGACAGTTGACAGCTGACATTTGACAGGTGACAGGCGCCATTTTTTTAACACATGCACAGTGCTCTAAAATAGTAGTAGCCTAAGATTCCTAATTATGTCTTCTACTGTACACAATTTAACCAATACTATTTAATATACCTTCGTGGCCGAATGGGTTAGGCGCTGGAACCAGAAGCAATAGGACGAGGCGCTAGTTGGTTCGAATCCTGCTAGGTTTTTTATTTATTTTCAAAATAGTGATGTCATCACAACGTGGATTTGACAGGTGACATAAATATAGTTAGGTTAAGATTAATAATTACATAGATGGTGTAGTGCCCCACGCTTAGGGCCCCAGGTCTGGGAGGTGTGGGGCCCCACATGTGACGTAATACCTTAAAATATAGTTAGCCTAAGATTCCTAAATATTTGACATTTGACAGTTGACAGGTGACAGGTGACAGTTGACAGGTGACATTTGACAGGTGACAGGTGACAGATGACACGCATGCGCAATACCTTAAAATATAGCTAGCCCAAGATTCCTAAATAATGACGTCAGAGATGCTAGTAGGTCTTGCGGTAGTCGCGCCAAAAAAAGTTCCCACGACCAAGTGGGGCCATACACTACTAGCACCATAAATGAAGCCTCATCGGTATACATTAAAACTTTTTAAACATTTCGGTTTCCTTCAATTTGGCCACGCAACCACTGGCAGTAAGTTACGCGCCTTTGAAAATCTTCATCGTGAAGTTCCTGATGTAACCCAATATGATACGGATGGTATTTAAACTTGCGCGTTGGTCGGTTTGCTGTAGACTGTGACGTATCACACAGTGCGGCTAATCTACGACTAGGACTTTGAGGATTCTCCTGAACTTGTAACAATATTTTGAGTTCTTTTTTATTATTTGTAGCTATTTTATTAACAACTTTACGTTTTCAATGTTCCACACTGCCGGTTGAATTAAAACGTTCCATTAAATTTTGAAAACTCCGAGGACTAGGTGTTCGCCGCTCTGGATAATTCGCTTTGTATAATCTTTCAGCCAAAAGACAATTTTTATCTACCGCGCCCAAAACATAAATCATATCAATTAGTTCTTCTTTGGAAAAAATCATTTTGAGTATAAGTAACAGAACATTAAACTACAGTAAAAACGCCTAACTTGAAAACTGATCTAATTTAATTGTTAATGTCATCCAGTATCAGTGACATTATTTTCATTTGTTTTCCATGGCCACTGGGATATATTGACAAAAGATTCTATAACGAGAACAGAAAATTCGGAAAAATGAAAATATTTCGAAAACTATTAGGAATAAGGATACAATATCTTTAATTATTTTTGACGAGCTGTAAGATGACAGTAAAATATATAGGGTGTTCCATTTGAAAAAGTGAGATTTTTCAATTAGAAATTTTCTGATTTTGGACCGAAACAGAGAACACCCTGTTAATAAGATTTTAAATATTTCATGTGAGTATGTTTTTTAAACCTTGTTTACTAAGAACACAAGTTACGAAACGCTTAGAGACAAAATTAATGTAGTATTTTTATAGTAAACAGGTGCTTAAATGCGCTAAATTTTCATAATAACTCGAATTATCTCGAAAACTATAAATTGTTCGTGTATAAAACCTATAATAAAAAAGTTATGAAATTACACGTACAATTCAAAAATACATTCAAATATATATATATATATATATATATATATATATATATATATATATATATATATATATATATATATATTTTATATATATATATATATATATATATATATATATATATATTTATATAATAATAATTTTAAAAAATCTAACTTTATTGCATCCTACTTTTTTGGTGCACCCTGTATAAATGAAAATATTTTTAAAATATGCAGAATATTCCACCATACCTTACTACAAAACCCCATTTTCAACAAATTTTATCTTCAAGGCATAAAGCTACTCTGCGCAATCGTTGACTTACCCAGTACGGTGCGCCAAGTAGGCAGTGTAATACCCCGGCAAAGAAATAATTTAAACATATCAAGAGATTTATAAATTAAAAAGACATTTCTTTTGTACAAATCAAAAAAATAATAATAACTTATAACTAAATCTGTAACACAATGGTGATCTAAACAATAATCATAGAGAAATGTAGATATGTATAATTTTGCCTTTTTAATAAAAAAGACAGTTCCTTATACTAGTTCTGATAATTTATATAAAATAAGTAATGTTTGATCTAAAGTTACATTAAATAAATTTGGACTTTCCTATTTCGGATTTAAGATATTAAGTTTTAAGTACATTTCTAAAATTTTAAAAATTAATTTCTATTCCCAACTCTCATTATTTAGATAAAAATTAACAAAATCACAAATATTTTTACATCTTATTCTATACATCTCACCGCCTTTTACATGCTGATAATTCGTTATTGTCACATCATGGCCAACTAAAATTTTGAGAAAAAAATCAATTTTGGCAGCCACTTTGAAATCAATGACAAGTGTGACACATGGTTAAAAAGAGAATTTTAAGGCTGATCTGGTAGGCCATAAATATATACCGGATGCTATTTAAAATTTTAAATTTAGTGTTACTTCCGGTTAAACCGGAAGATAAAAAAAATGGTTTTATTTAGTCATTAAAAGTGTGTCCTTACGACAGGTGCATCACCTAAATTTCAAAAATTTATTTTTATAAATTAAAAAATTATGGGCTTTTACATGTCCGCTGTGTCACCCGGTATAGATATCAAAAACTTAAGATTAAGGCTCTTTTTTATTTTTTGCAAAATTCTAAGTTTCTTAAAGTAAATTTTGTAAATATAAATTTTTAGTTTTAATTTCGAAATTTCTGGCACCTTGACTAAAAAAATTTATTAACTAATAAGACGAATCTACGGCTAAAAAAATTATAAATATATATTATCGTTAGAATATTAAAATAATATTAGGTGATACTCCTTACACAATTTAGTTCATTTTAGGAATTAGGAACTATGTATATTTTACGAAAAACTGTAAAAGTATTTGGCAAACAAAAGACGTCACAAACGTAGATTATGTAGGTAGATAAAATAATATCGCATCTGTAATCAAACTCTAATTAATCGTAAACGTCTCGGGACACATAACACAGGCAAATTCTGCCAGCTTCCAGATCTTGTATTGCTGATAATGGCCCAGTTGGCATGTTGGTATTTCAAACATTCCCCAATGTCGAGTTATTCTCTCTGTATTATCTAACCATCAGTTTGTTACAGTAAAACTTTTTTTTGCCTTTTAAATAAGTAGTATTTTAATTAACCCAAAATATTTTTAAAAAATTAAAATTTGGTTTCATGGATATGTTCTAGATTATTGTTCCTGATTTATTTATTATAAAATATATTTTGGGGAACTTGCAAGACTTGTCTGAAAGGACCAGTTCAAGTACCAGAGCATAGATTAATGCACGCCCCGAGTTGATTGACCCTTCTGAACTTACTGTTTACCTGAAAATGAAATTTAAATAACCGTTTAAATAAAAACTATTAACGTTTTAATGACAAGTAGATCAATAGGTATTTCAGATATAAAATTAAGTTAAAAAAGTGTTAAATATTTAACAAAATTTAAAATAAAAAATAACTAAATTTACTTTAAATTAAAAAAAAAAAACTTACAACTTTCTTTTTTTAATATTAGGATGGAAAAAACATAGGCTTAAAACTAAAATTCACAGAAGTCTTACATATACAAATAGATATTTAAATTTTAAATAAAATTATCTTGAAGTAATTAAAACAACCAAACCTATATAAAGTGCGGTTTTTAAAAATCAGTTTTAAAATTCGTTCCTAACATTATTTAAGATTTTTGGGGTAATACTGCTCCACACGGCCCTTATTCTTTTCTTAGTTCTTGTATTTACTCTATCTGCGTAACGTGCACCCTATATTTATGTACCCTCAAAAAAGTCAAGCGGTATCATATCAGGTCACCTAGGGTCATGCCAAGGGATCATGTCTGCCTATCCAAAGTGCCAGATAATTTTCATCAAGACATTCTCGGACAGGCCTGTAGTAGTCTGAATCTGAAAGTGAGGAGGGTGATAAACATCACTGCACCTAGGCCTCAGTAGGCCCGTTGTGCTACCTCCTAAAGGGGATTACTTACTCAGTACGCCGCCCATCTTACTGCTTTAAAGGTGACATCGTCGCCGAGGGGAATCTCCTTAATGTCGGCCAAAGAAAGCCAATACTCGCCCAGCATGGATCTTCTCTTGGACGAGACTGCAGGGCAGTCACAAAGGATGTGCTCCACCGTCTCGTCTTCCTGTTCACAACCTCTACACAGAGATGTGTCATCTATACCCATTCTAAAGAGGTGTTTCCGTAGTTGACAATGTCCAGTAAGGACGCCCTTGATTAGACGAAGGTTTGCCCTAGGCTTTGCCAAGTAATGTTTAGCTATAAGTAGTGTAGATATACCAATTCGCAACCACCCCCCACTCCCAAAAAAAGA
>JAHBCN010012622.1:0-26318 GCA_019359885.1 Listronotus oregonensis
AAAAATTATTTGATAAAAAACCATTATATAAAATAAATCTAATTGAGCTTAAATATGCTAAATAATACAATATTATATATGTTTTATAAACCATAAAGCAATTTAGATATAATAGAACATAAGAGTTTATTAAAACTTTAAAATTTTCAAAAACATTCGGTTTTAAAAAGAAAAATTACGTATTTATTTATAAAGCTTGCTCTTTACAGACAAAATCAAACACAAAATGCTCCAATATTTATGCATTTTTAATGTTCAGAATGTGTTTTTCATTTTAAAACTTTTGTGGGTGTTAGTTCAAATAAAACATATAAAAAATAAATCTTTCCAGGAAAATAGTGCAGAAAATTAGTTTTTGTGTTCCTTAAAATTTAGGATTTTGTAATACAAGGTTTTACCGCCATTCAAATAAAAACCAAAAAACTTTGACAAAAAAGCCGGACATTAATAGTTTTGTCACTTTAATAGTCTTGAACTTTTAAGTTACTCCGATTTTGGTTAAGTTTTTAGCAGGGTTAAATATTTCGAAGGATCCGCATTTTTTGTTTTCAAAAATACGAGGTTGATATTATAAGAAAAAAAAACTTAATTTCTTTACCCCTAAAAAACGTCTTGTAAAATTAGGGTAAAATTTAGGTTCAATATGTTTTGGTAAAGTATGATCTTCTCTTGACAAAACGTTTTTTGATTCACGTCAATGTTGTTTTTGAAGATATAAGGCTGGCACACAAAAGGGGAATCTGGCTATCAAACGATTTTTTTTTCGAATTTGAGTAGTTGTTTCTTGGTCAATAGGAACATTTTTTTAAATGGGACATTTTTGTGCAGGCCTACAGGGTGGCTCAAAATCACTGAGAAGTTGTGTTTAACTGTTTTAATTCCAAAAAACAAAAAATAATGAAATTTTTTTTAAATTTAACAATGCATATTTGTTAAGAAATAAAATATTGTGAATTAATATTTAACACATACAGGGTGACCAGTATAAATAATAATAGGATTATGATACTTAAATTTAATATCGTAATAACTTGTATAAAATTATACATTTTAACAGTTTATTAAGGTAAATTTAAGTTTAAAATTGTTTCCAAAATAAGGGATATTTAAATTAAAGATTTTTTTTTTTTTTGGTTTGTTCCCACAAGATATAGTGACTTATAAAGATGTACATAGTTTTAAAATCTGCACATTTTTCTGGCAATTTTTTAACAAAGGTATTATAAAATGAAGCTACCCATAACTAAAATAATTTTCGTGTACATCTACAGGATGAAGTATCTAGTAGGTTTTATTCACCATGTCTCCTGGATTTACCTATATTTTTAGGATAAAAGTTGTTTTAAAATTGTTTATTTGTGACAATAAACTAAAATATTTTAACTTAAATTTACCTTAATAAACTGTCAGAAATGTATAATTTTATACAAGTATATCACAATAGTAACATTTTAGTTGGCATAATCCATATTATTTAATCGATACTGGACCACCCTGTATATGTTAAATGTTAATTCAAAATATTTTAACTCTAAACAAACATATAAAATATTGTTTCGTTGAATTTAGACGAAATTTCACTCTTTTTATGCGTTAATATTGGAATTAATAAACAGTTAAGCTTCAACTTCTTCGTGATTTTTTGGGCCAGTCTGTAGACCTGCACAAAAATGTCCCATTAAAAAAAAAGTTCCTATTGATTTAAAAAACAAGGTTCGAGAGCCATAATCCCATGTTGTGTGTGCCATGTCCATTTTCAAAAAAAGTGTTGCAGTTTTTTAATTTCACTAACAACTCGGAACAGTACCTTACCTTAAATACATGGGTAACTGGGGGTTTTAGCTTTAGGAGCATTCCTAAAATGGGTATACATAGAGAATTTTTTAAAAGTTTTTTTTTATAAAAGCAAATTTGCAGGCGTTGATTAAATGACGATGGCCGCAATAATCAAATTGGATTTTTTTAAATAAAAAGTAAAAGATGCGATTAGTCGGTTTCGGCAGACTGGTGAGTATACACGACGTCGTGGATCAGGGGGACCAAGCGTTACCAATTGACGTGATAACCATTTCGTCAATCTAACTTCATGACGAGATTGTGGTATTTTTTAACGGTTATTAGCCGTACACTTCAAAATGTACGCGGTACACTAGCCTCTGCACGAACCATCCAGCGTAGGTTACATGAAGGTGGATTGATGTCCGGAAGATCAGTTGCATGCTTCTCTTTTACTTCCAGCTTACCGTCTGCGCTTATATAACGTACGTAAGGGTGTAAGGAAGACCGGGTGAACGATTTGCCTTATGTTGCATAATATCTCCTTCTTTTGGAAGCGGTAGTGTCATGGTGCGCGTTGGGGTATCATTATATGTTCGTTCGGACCTAGTGTTGATATAAAGATTTTTTTTTAATGCAAGAAAATACTAGGCCCCACGTTGCACGAGTTATAACATATTATTTAGAAGAGGTGTATATTCAGTGATTTGAGTGGTTTCTGCGTAGTTTGAATTTAAATGCGATTAAACACGTATGGGATATGCTAGGTAGACTTGTTCGAAATCAACAGCCAAAGACATTGCCCCATCTGCAAACAGTCCTCCTTGAGAATGGGAAAACATTCCCCAAGAAGCAAGACTAAAATGATAAGAACACAATGGGGAAATACGCGCCATTGATTTGCGGATGTTTGCTGAAGCTACTCTATAGGATAATGTAATATTCTGAGTTATCAATAAAATTAATAATTTGCAGCACCTTGAAAATCGGTATGTTCTCTTAAAAAGCAGTTATTGACGTGAACCAACATAATTTGTTTCTCCCAGTACGATGTTCAAACCATCAGTATTTTTTAAGGACTAAAATTTATAATAGCATTCAAGCAATTATGTCCCTATATATATATATATATATATATATATATATATATATATATATATATATATATATATATATATATATATATATATATATATATATATATATATATATATATATATATATATATATATATATATATATATATATATATATATATATATATATATATATATATATATATATATATATATATATATATATATATATATATATATTTTAATATATATATATATATATATATATATATATATATATATATATATATATATATATATATATATATGTATATATATATATATATATATATATATATATATATATATATATATATATATATATAAATATATATATATATATATTTTATATATATATATATATATATATATATATATATATATATATATATATATATATATATATATATATATATATATATATATATATATATTAATATCCGAATTTTATTGTTGAGGTGTGTAAATAAAGGGACAAACAAGAGTAAAAACTGTGTTACAAATATTGGCTCACATTCGTTATACCATTTAAATAGTTTAATTTAAAGTAATTTAGTTTAGTGACTTTTAAGGAAAACAAATCTCGGACTTCCGTAAGGCCGGTGTGCTAATTAAAGAAATTGAAAGAAGAACAAAATGATATTTACGAACCATTTTAACATAATATTAGTCATAAATCCAAGAAGAACAATAGAGGGAAAAAGGAGCCAGGAGAGGAAAACAACAGAGCATCAAAATCTAGGGCATTAATCTTTTAAGGCAGAATCTCATTTCGCAAAAAATTCTTGCGCATCTGAACACATAAAGCTGTTTTGCTCTGCTACTTATCTTCATAAAGACTTGCTTTGCGATAAACGAAGAGTAGTCAATTTAAATAGAGAATTTAAAAATTAATGCCTTTCGTCCTTCCTTGTTAATTCGCGTATCAGATGCGCGAACCAGTTGCTCTTAATGTATTTCCGCCTTTAGAGATCTCTTTAGTTCGAATTAGGTAATTGTAAATTAGTGGTTAATAGAACATGAAATGGTAGTCGCGATACGCTATCGCCAAATAAAAAGTTTTAGGTTTTTTTACCCATTGGGTGTTGTTATGCCTGATTATCAACGTAATTGACTATAATGGTGCAGAGACACACTTTTATGGGATTAGTAATGAAATAAGGTAATCTTAAGTTGTTTTTTTAAAAGTACTTTAATAGGCCTTATGGTAAACATAATGGCATATAAAGCAATGGGTCCTATGTAAAAAAAAAACAAAGAAAGTTTTATTTTATCTTATATTATAACAAAGGCGACACACATCTTTTGTTAAATTTATGGGTGTTCTTAACATTTTAGATTAAAATTCCAAAAGTATAAAGGAAAATAACCCAAAGCATGGCGTGTTTTTAGAAAACAGTTATATTTTAACTTGATTAAAACCCCTTTGGCTTTGTCATAAATAAACAGCAAAACGACAAATATATGTAAAGTTCAGTACAGACTGTATTCTAAAATTATGCTAAATGGTACAGCAACATCTGTTTAGCGAGTTTAAGCAAAACATTTTGTTAACTTTGTGTTTTAATCTTTTATAATATATATGAAACGTAAACAAAACATTGCAGTAATTATGGTAATTACCGACCAGATCTTTAACTTTCCTAAAACATATACAAGTATGCAAGTTTTAATTGTTTTTAAATGTTTTGCACAAAAATACACTTCTAAAAAAAAGTTTTGTAGGCACGTCTTAAAAAAGTAGTGTTCTCTGTTGGAAATAAATGGGAAGCGTTAACATTATTACTATATGAAATTCCTTAAAACAATATGTTAAAGAGTAAGCAGAGAATAGTAAAAAATAGTTAACCTTTATCCGGTTTAAGTAATTGACATAAAATTATTTGTAATAAGAAATAATATCACAAGTTAAAGCTTTTAATTATCACACATGAATCTAACTTGGTACAATATTACTAAAGACTAACCTTTTATTTAACAACGTTTGTGTTTTTAGTTTAAGTAAAATAATCAGGGTCAGATATAATTTTAAACAACTTATTTTTTTACCTGAAACTAGGGTCTTGTTAATTTGCTCTAATAACAAATTATTTGTTTTATTATCTAAATTATTTAAAACTCTTAATACATCTTTGTAAAACCTACATTTGCAGCGCCTATTTCAAAAGTCTTATCCGTAGGCACAACGTAACTAATTAGGGCCCTGCATGACCGGGCTTTTATACGGGCCACTGCCAGGTTCGGGCATCGGGACTCGGGCTAAACGGTTTTTTCGAGCCTGACAGGCTTGTTGGGCCAGACAAGCTAATCGGAGTTGACGGGCTAGTTAGTAGGGCCTGCCTGGCTCGTGGGGTCTGACGAGCTTATCGGGCCTGACAGGCTGTTGGGGTCTAGAGGACTAATCGGGGTGTTTAAGCCTGACGGGGTTTTCAGGCTTGAGCAGCTATTCTTCTTCTAGCATCTGGGAAACTGCTGACGTCAGCTATGTTTAAAAAGTGCAGCCGTTTTGTTAGATTTGGGCTAAGTAACGTGACTTTAACACAAAAGCTATTTCAAAAGTGTCAAAATTTTAAGGTTGAATGTGAAGTAGTGAATGTTGTCCTGGTATGTGGAATCATAGATCTGTTTGTTATTCAAAAATAGTGTACACTATTTTACCCTTCTTTTGCGTAAGTGCTCTTATGGAAGCTGTATTTTAGGACTATGTGTGGAAAAACAGTGTAAAATAGTGTAAAATATTTTTGAATAATAAACAGACCTCATAATTCGTGATCGGTAATATTTTAATTTATAATAATGTGGACATAAATGATACACGGCAAAAAAGGATAAGAAAGTCTTTAAAATGTTATGGAATATTTATAAAGTGTATCAAACACGATAAGCGCACAAGTGAAATATGAAACACATTCGATTTAGTAGTTGACAAAAATGGGATGTCATATTATTTTCTTTAATGTAAGTCCTTTAAATGATTGGTTAAGTATAATTCTGGTAAGACCGGTACAGTGGCAGGGTGGGCCACTTGGTCCGGGCAAGGGGGTCTTTTGGAACCACCTGGGCCGCGCAGGCTTTTCAGGCCAGGCGGCTTTTTCGGTCCTGGTCCAATATTTTAGTGCATTTCTCTATAAGTGAACGTAAAAAATGTGATGTTATTTGCTTTTGTTTATTATTCATTTTACTAAGTTTTTTGTGTAGTTATTTATGGTAGTTGTCTTAACTTTTTTGGTTTCCTTTTAGGAAAAAAAATAAAAATAAGCAACAATCACTTTAACAGTTAACCTCATTTTGTCTTTAAATGTTAAAATATGAAAGGGCAAACGGCCCACCATATTTAGACACAATTAAAGTCTAGCAGTAATTTTATTATATTTTTTTCTATTTTAAACTACTAATATTCATGCATATTCTGCCCTCCTCAATTAAAATGCCGTATCTAAAGACAACATGAATCTGAGAAAATGCGGTTTGAAGTTTATTGCTTGTACTCCTTACTATTTTTTCGTTTATTTAATTTAAAAATGTGCTATAGTAATTTGAGCAATACTCAAAATATTTAATTAAAAAAAAAAAATTCTGTTACCTCATATAGATTTCTCAAAAAAGCACTTACGGCATTTTCATTAAGCACTGGGTTCATTATGAGGTGTACCTATAATGCCGTATCTGCAAATAAATAAAACTAACACTAAAAAAATGAGACAGTCTTACTTTTTATTAGCTACATGTAATAACAAAAACGAAAAAATACAAACAAAGACTACAAATAGTCTAAAAAAATAATAAAACACTCAAGAACCAAATTGCAACTTGAATTAAATCTGATACCATTATAATAATTGAAAATATTTTTTATATTTACTCTAACACTAAAAATCACTCTCTTCTTCAGGGTCTGCTGAAATAGAAAGACTTTCCCAAAACGTTTTCTTGTTTTCCGGGAAAAGATCGCCTAACTTTTTGAGTAGATTCTCCTTTTTCTCTTGAGAGAATCCTCTGGGTCGCTGAAGAGAAGAAACAGGCCTAAAAAGTTGTTTTTTTTCATTGCTTTATTTTGCAAAAAATCAAGCGTCTGTAGTGAGGGAATCATTAAAGCTATTGCGATATTTGAGAGTGGCTTTGCCACGTTCAGCCACAATTTAAACCATATCTGAAAGATATGGACGATCTTTTCCAGTTTTGTTTAGCTTTCCGAGAGAGGTGAAATTTTCCTAGTTATAAAAGTCATTATAATTCATTTTTTTCACATTCACATTTCCTTTGCATGCGCTGCCAACTGCATCAGGAAAATCATCAAAATCATAAATTTTCTGTTTTGCCTTCATTGCCAATTCTACCTGGTGATGAAAACTATCGGCAGACATAAATGTGTGGCCCGGCTCGAAGTAATTGAAAGTTATTGTATTAGCAGATATCTCATGTAAGTTAATCATTCTGACTAAAAATGTAAGCGTGGTCCAATTCTTATTCTGACTTGCACAATTTTCCACCCAGATTATAATAGACTGAGCATCTCTATGTAGTTTGCTACGCTGTCTCAGCAAATACTAATGCCAATTCATAGTAAAAATGCCGTGTGTGCTAGTTACTCGATTAAAACGCCGTATCTACATTTCGCGCTATGCAGATACCGCGTTTTAATTATGTCATAAGCAGATACGGTATTATAATTAAGAAATTGGTTCGATTTTGCAGATACGGTAAAGTGTTTTAAGTGTTCTTACCAGTTAATTGTTTAGACACCGTATTTTCAAGTTGTAAGATGATAAAATAATATAATAGGAATCCATATATTTTTTGATTGAGGAGGGCAGTATTGCCATCATATTGCTGGATTTATTCCTGCTAAACCTTGTATGTATATTAATAATTTTCTATTATCTTCTATTTTTAACACATTTAAAAATAAATTAAGAACAATCATATAAGCCCTTGGCTCAAAGTGACCTTCAAGGTCAGGTTTTAACTTGTATTAAGTGATGTTATTAATTAAAAAAGAATATTTTATTCAAAGCTAAGCAATACTAATCAAAATAACCAGAACTAAATAAAAATATAAAAAACTTAAAATAAATAAATTAACTTTTTGCTTTTTATGTTTTAGGCTATTTTTTCTGCTTTAAGTACTGGCAAAAATTTCTGTAATTTACTACAATTTTTCCTTTTTTCAGTAAGGTTTATTTTAAACGTGTGTTTATAAACACTTTTTAAAATAACTGGGCGTCTTTAAATGTTAAAAAGGTATCTAGTAACAACCGGTAATTAATGGAACAAAGAGGGATAATGTTTTTAAGTCTATTATAGGTTGTAAAAGTTTTTATGAGATAAAGTTTAAAATTGAGCTGTTATTAACTTATATTTATCAATTTTTATTAAAGGTTAATTCTAATTTGATCTGACACCGAACCTTATTGTTAGCAGAACATCCGACACCAAAGAAATTCCAACAACTAATTATATACGAAATATCATTATAAAGTTTGCATATAGGAGTTCCTGTATCCTGTATGGAAAGTTTGTCTTTGTTTAGAAGTATAATGTTGTGGTATCAGTTTGATGCCAAATGGAGTTACGAATGTTATATGTTAACATGACAATATTGGGAGGAAATATAAAAGAGTATTTAAAAAGGTGCAAAAATTTTTCACGGGTTGACGTCACATGTCACACATTCCTTTCTTATTTTTTATAAAAGTAAAAAAATATATATTTTTACAGTAAAATTGTAAAATAAATCTTGGAAACCCCGGTTTACCAATTTAAAAGTAGCTAAACAAAGAAAGCCGACGCGTCGGTATGATTTCGTGAACTTGTAATGACGCAACGCATCCAATAGAGGCTCGAGATTTTCCGCGCCAGAAAACAAGCGCATGAAATAAAATAAAGAAGAAGGGGTCGCATTGCAAGGTCCGTGCGTCGGGCGATCGGGGACAGTCAGTACAGCAGAGTACGATAGCGTCTGAGCACAGCTTACTTACAGCTGTAACACTCTCTTGGTGGGAACGGTCAGCGCCGATCTCGTCGCGCAGGCTTTATGCTCCGCCCTGTCCGGGAAAAGAGGTCTTTGGCGTGCAGTCGGGAGAACTTTCGGCATTATTGTACGTTTAGCCGCCATAGCCGTAGGTATAATTTTTGTGTGTTTTAGTTGATCGTTTTGAACATTGCGTTTTATTTTTATTTTTTACATTCTTCGGTAAAATGAGTGACAAAAAACCATTAGGACATCATCATGTTTGAGTGCGAAACTGTTTTAATAAAGGTTATAACTCAAAGAAGAAATTTTTAGTTTTCCTAAGGATGCTAACCGGTAAGTATTACACAATTTTTTTGCATATTTTAGTAAAAATTAAACTTTTTGGTAATTGTCTAGAAAGGTCCGCAACTCCGATTTTGACCAAATTTGGTATATGGAGTTTTTTTTGGGGCGCTCGAATTAAAACCAATTTTAATACTTAATATGTATATATATATATATATATATATATATATATATATATATATATATATATATATATATATAATTTATTATTGAGTGCGGTAATTGCTATTTTCGGAATTTATTTCTGGTTATCCCAAGTTGATAACCAGACAACATCAATAAACTTCCGAAGAAGATGGATGAGAGGCCATCGAAACGTCAAGCTGCAAATAAGTCAAAGTACAGAGTTACCCGGAGAATCTACACCGTCACATTACACTCGTGAAAACATTCGTCTAAACATATATATATATATATATATATATATATATATATATATATATATATATATATATATATATATATATATATATATATATATATATATATATATATATATATATATATATATATATATATATATATATATATATATATATATATATATATATATATAAAGGGTGTTCCTAAAACTTACCACCACGTTATATGTGAATTTTGGCCGAAACACGCCAACAAATTTATTGAGGGGGAAGGTTTTTTTCCAAAAAAATAGATGGTGCTATTTTTTAAACCCCAGGGCTACCACCCTAAAATTTTAAGATGGAACAAGGGGTCGTGTATCATCATTTTAAAGGCCTTTTTATTTTGTATGAGCCTATTTTGTTATTAATAAAATTTACAAACATCTTACTTTTTTGTTTATCTTTTTAAGACATTCCAAAACTAATTCAAACCAAAATCATTGTCAAGTTTATTATTTTGTTGTTTCTAAGTCAATGGTGAACACTTTTATTAGGTAAACGTATTCCTTTGCAAAATATTCTTATTTGCAAAACAAAATATTATACTAGACTATTTAGAGTGAAATGTATAAGCATGATTTAAAAATGTTATTATTTATTTACAGAGCCAGAATATGGGCACAAAAAAGCCAACGAGAAGACCGCTTGGCAAAGTAAACAATTTATATAAAAGTTACTCGTTGAGTGTGCAGACCATTTTGAAGAGAGGATGTTCACGAGTCACTTGCATGCACGATTAGTAGCCACCGCAGTTCCCACCCCTATTCCCATCTTCTTTGGGGAAGTTCCAGAACTGACCATTCGTATAGTGCACCGCCTTTGAAAGATCTACAGGAATCCACCTGCATTAATTTATCCAGGTAATAAAAATAATAATATTTTAATTTAAAAATAAAACTTGAATCTTCTATGTTCAATTTCGATTTTCCCAGTTTTTTGAAACTATGACTTTTTTTTTAGCTTTTTAAAATGATAAGTAAAATTCATGTTTTTTCATAATTAACAAGCAGACTAACACAGAATATTAAAGAAATATTTACAGACTAAAATATCAGTACAAAATAGATTTTAACCCTTAAGTGGTCAATATATGTTCTGGAAGCGGCGAAGCAATTAATATTTATTTGGCCGACAGATAATTAGTGGATAAATAATATTGCCTTTTGTATATTTCTAGGGATTCCGAAAATTAAATATTAAATTATACCTTAGAAAATACAAAGGCAATAAAAATAATAATGTACATCTGCTTAATGACCAAACCCAACTTTGTATTTTCCACGCTATTTACTGTCGCCAAACCGTAATAAACTGTTAATTGCTCCGCAGTTTCCAAAGAATATATTTACCACTTAAGGGTACAAACCACTTTATTTTGTATTGATATTTTAGTCTGTAAGAAATATTTCTTTGAAAATGACTTTGTGAGTTGAAACAGCAGTCGCAATTGTTAATATATTTTAGTGGTAAAAGTTTTATTTATCAGTGTTCATGATGATTAATTACCACATAGTAACGGCTAATAGCATCAATTTTTTAAAATGAGCTGACAATTATATGTTATTTGTACAAATCAAGTATTGTTTAAGCTTTTGGTCAACCATGCATAAAAAATCTCCAGTTGTTAACCAAATAAATTGTTCTTTTCTTAAAACTACATATTAACCAAAGTTGTTATTTAATGGCTAATTAAAATGTATTTTTGCAGCTGACCAGACAAATGTAGTTGAAACCGAGGTTCAGCATGAGATCGTCGTCAGTCCAATTACAGTTAGTCCTACTCTAACATCTCCAACATCTACCCAAACGTCAGCCAGTTTATCCTTTGATACCCAAGGAAGAATTAGGTCAGACAACAAATCAAGTCCCTTACTGCCGAAAACAAATATTTAAGACAAAGGCAGGTACTTGAAAGTCAAAGAATTAATGAATTGGACAATATATCTTTGGAGCAAATATATGTCTTTAACATCCAAATTTTGCAACCGGATACTGCAAAATGTATTAATATGCAATTATCACAGGGGCATAAACACCCAAAGGGTAGACGTTAACATGGAGTTTAAAAAATGAATGTCTACCAATATATTTTGCTGGTCCCGGAGTGTATAAAAAATATTTAATGTCTAAATATAGCCTTCCCTCGCCTAACACTTTGCTAAAAAGAAATAAGATCAGTTAAGATAGGACCCGGATTAGATAATCCCGAGTTTTTCATTTTTATTTAAAAAAAGGTTGAAGTTTTAACCCCAAAGTAAATATTGCTTATTATGCTTTGATGAAATGTCTATAAAAGCCAATTTATTTTATGAAACGAAATCAAGATTGAATCATTGGGCTAAAGGTGATACAGGGGAGAAAATTTTTAAACCAACTTTAACTGCCTGTGTATTTATGGTCAGATGTATTTATTCGAAGTGGAAAACAGCCGATAGCCTATTTTTTATGCCATACTTCTTGTAACGCTAATTTATTACATAAACTATTAAATGAAGCTGTGCAAAAATTAAAAAATGTGTTTGGGAATTACTTTTGATATGGGGTCCAACAATATCAAATTGTCAAATATTTTAAAGATATCTCCAGATAATACTGGTTTTTATTTAGAAAACCAATATCTCTTTTTCATCTTTGATGTGCCACATATTATAAAAGCGATGAGAAATAGTTGATGATATATGACTTTTATATTAATGGTAAAAAAATTTCGTGGCAATATATTAAAGACTTCTATGAGTTAGATAAAAATTTCCTGTCAAAGCAGCACATAAATTAACGGATTTCATATTTACCCGACTAGTTTTCAAAAATGAAGATCAAACTTGCCACCCAAGTATTTAGTTACTCAGTCCATGTAGGTATGAGTGTTTATATTAGATTTGGTTCCCTTCCCGATGAAGCGACAGAAACTGCTGAATTTGTTAATAGAGTAGATCAATTATTTGATATTTTAAATTCTTCACAAACCTTTTCCCCAACAAAAATATAATGTTGCCTTTAAAGCAAACTCATTTCAATTAGAGTTTCTTGGATTGTTTGACCTTCTTTAAAAATCTTGAAATTCGAGAAAAAAATCATAAAAATGTTACCAAAAAAATTAAATTCATTAGAAGTCTTATAATTTCCATCAACAGTATTATTCAGTTATTTTACTATCTTCGTGAAAATGCAGGGTTCGATTGTGTACTTACACGAAGATTAAACCAAGATTGTCTGGAGAACCATTTTGTAAAATCAGAAGTGCAAACGGCAACTGCATTAACCCAACAGCAATACAGTTCCACAGAACATTTGAAAGTTGCAATGCGTCAACTTACTTAACTCAGGTACAGAAAACTGTGAGGCAGATTCTGATCAGATGCTTTTAAGGCTTTCTGATTGTGAACAGGTTTTTGTACTTGAAGATAAGGATAAAGTACCAGACCAAAAAGACGCACTAAATGGCATAGATTACCAAAAAAATGAAATGCTGCAAAAAATTTCATTAGGTACGTGTGGGACCTTTTAAATAAAGCGTTAAGGATTCACTCTAGTGACATTTGCAATAAATATAGCAAAGACCACAATGAACTTGAATTCATCTTTTAATTGTTTTCTTAGAGTATATAAAAGTGCGAATGGTGATAAATTCGGAAATTTGCAAATGCCTAATGATGAATTTGTGGAACTAATATGTAAAATAGAAAAAATATTTCATCAAAATTTTGAAAAATTGGCCACAAAAAGCAATATTTGCGGTACAATTTTAGGTATAAGTAACCATTTAGCCTTTAGTCATCCCTGTAAATATTTTCCCAAAGAATTTATAGTTAAATTATATTTAAGAGTTAGAATTTATTATACATTAAAAACAATAAATGCTAATTTTAGAAATATAAATAAGAATAAATTAATAATATGGAAAAATTTGTAATATACGTAGTTGTAAGTAATTTTTTTGTTTTGTTTTTCGTCCATTTATTTTTGTATGTCTGGGTGAAAAATTAATTTTGTAAAATTCTTATTGCTGTTAGTAAGACATTAGTGTTGCGAATAGGTAAGCATTTTTTATTTTGTTTCTTATACATCTGTTACATTTCGATTAATGGGCAATAAAACTGATTAAAAACCTAAGCTACAGAACATTATTTTATTATCGTATTTTAATCGAACTTTCAAACGCACGCGTGTTTTAAAGGTTGCCATGGTACGACAATAAAAAACGGGAGAAATGTGAAGTCTAAGATGGCTTTGCAACAACCTAGAACCTCGAATTTTTGCACATGTTAGGCATTTTAAAGAAACGAAAATTATTAATCTGACATGAGTACTTTATAACGTCAAATAAAATATTACTAATATAATAAATAATAACAATAAAAAATAGCGTAATGTATTCGTGAATAACTGATTTTAAAACACTTGCTCTATTTCGAGAACCCTGGCTACGCCGTCGTGAAAATCGCGCGGTATTAAATACCCTATTATTCACTTCTTTATTATACTGTACCTTTTCTTTAAAAACTGACATTATATTGCGAGATATCACAGTGCGACTATCAAAGGCACTAATTTCTGTCGAATACTACATCCGAATTTTGCAGCGCTGAGAAAAGACCTTAATAATGACCTGGGAATATGAGGAAACAGCTAAAGATCGACCATGCATCCTCTTAAACAACTAACGATTTTTATAAATCATTATTCTTTTCATAAGATTACAGATAACTACACCCCTTCTAATTATTGTAATACAATTATTGTGACATAAATATTATAAATCGCCCATGTTACTTTGTCAGCTCATATGGGTTTTTTAGTCTATAACAATTAAAATGTTATTACTTTTTCGAATCAGTTTATTGTATATTTTTATATTTCTTATTAACTTTAAAATTATCTACTACGGTACTGTTAGGCAAAAATTTGTCGTTTTACATAAATAAGTAATAGTTTTAATCCGGCTCTGACTTTTCCCGGATGTGTGACAGAGGGAGCAACGCTTCTGTCTCGTTTGTTCGTAGACTGCGAGATCAAAGGTGCCGACCGGAGTTGTGGAGCTGTAAGTAAGCTGTGGTCTGAGGTTACCCGCTAGCAGAAGCGTTCCTTTTTTTTTCGATTTGAACATGTAAAATTCTCTTTCTGTCGCTGAGAGACTTTGGTGAATACTACGAAGGACCTATTTTTAACAATTTGATTGTTGATTAATTAACCTTTTAGGAGACACGCACAAAGAACCCAAAATGCACTCACCTTTGACTTATAGAAGGTCTTCGCTGAGGTTGCACCATTTTTATCCTTTTTCTTTGGCTGCGTGGTCTTGGATGTACCCGATGTCTCCGGTGTTCGGGGCACAACAATGGGAGATGATAACGATGATATTCACAAAAAGCAGTAGCCGATGGGCTGTAATTATTAATTAGTGTTTTTTTTTTACACAACGTGACCGTTGGCCGTTGACCGTTGCCGAACTTTCTGCAAAAAGTGTCGTAGCGCTCTCGGTCAAAGCGCAGGATCAGGTGGATATGCACCGGAACCTTGTGCGTATGGAAATTAGAGCGCATATTTAAATTCGAAGGAATCAGTTTTAATTTAGGAAAATTAATAAACAAAATAAAATAAAATATATAACGCTTGGAAACGAGTGAGTTTCCAACATTCCACCCACCAAAAACATGATAGTTTTTCTATTCTACTGTGGAGAAAAAATTGACTGTTCCAGTCAGAAAAAAAATTAACAATAAAACTCTTAACCAGACGTAAGGGTATAGCACTAAAATAAAACAAAAATTCAAAAAAATTGATGAGCAAAAAATGAGCCTTAGTACTCCGGTAAAGGGCAAACTTTTACAACGGGACGTTGAAAGGTTCCCGATGGGGTCCTAAGGGTCACAACACGTACCACCCCATCGTCACCAGGGTGAAGTTTTGTTACGCGTGCAAGAGCCCATTCTCTCGGAGGTTGCTGTTCGTTTTTTTATTAAAACTAAGGTGTTCTCTTTTATGTTAGGTATCGATGTTGTCCATTTGGAACGAGTGTGCAGTGTATGCAGATATTCTTGAGCCCACCTTTTCCAGAAATCCCCTTGCATCTGCTGTAAAAGTTGCCAGCGGTTGAGGCGATTGAGGGGAACCTCAGATAAATCAGGTTCTGGGAAAAAGGTGATTGGTTCACAGGTCAGAAAATGGCCTGGTGTAAGTGGGGTAAAATCGTTAGGATCCTCGCTAATAGGACACAAGGGTCGAGAATTTAGGGGGCTTTCTATGCCGGTGAGAAGTATGTAGAACTCTTCGTAAGACATAAGCTGATCGCCGATGACACGATAAAGATGCGTTTTGACCGCCTTTACTCCGGCTTCACTGAGACCATTAAAATGGGGTGCACCGGGCGGATTAAAGTGCCACTTGATAGATAGTTTTGAAGCAGATGCTTCTGCTAGCAACAAAAGTTCACGGGAAGCTCCTTTGTAGTTGGTCCCTTGATCGGAATAAAGATGAGACTCTACCTCGCCTTGCCATAAATCTTCGCAAACTAGCCAGAAAGGAGTCGCTAGTTAGATCCGAAACCAGCTCTAAGTGTATGGCTTTTGTAGCTACACAAACAAAGAGAGATATATAGGCTTTGCTTGAAGCTTGAGCGCCTCTTTGCCTCTTTGAGGTTAGGATTTTGAACGGACCACAATAGCCGAGAGCCACTTTTGAAAAGGCCTTAAGTTGGGATATGCGGTAGTGAGGCAAATCAGCCATAGGAGGGGCATACGTTGAGGTCTAGAGCGAAAGCATTTTATAATTTAGAGAGGCAGCGATAAATTGCACTGCGAGGGTAAAGAATCCAAAAGGTCTGTATGATTAGATTATGTAACGTCTTTAAACCTGGATGAAAATTGTCTCTATGATATTGCTCAATTATAAGTTCGGTAAACCTGTGTTTTTGAGGCCATAAGATAGGGTGTTTTGCATCGAACGATAGGGTTGATTTTCTTAGTCTACCAGCTACCCTGAGAATACCTACCTCGTCAATAAAGGGTGCTAATTTTCGAAAGGGTTTAGGAAGGGTGTCATTTTTCTTACAAATATGAAGTATGTCGGAGGAGCACTCCTTTTGAACGGCTTTAACTATAATTAGTAAGGCATTGTGTTTCTCAGAGGGGAGCAAAACAGTCGATTCAAATGTTCTTTTTTTGACACGAAGATCGATGAATCTGATAAGATATGTTATGACATTCTGAATCTTGGGTAGAGACGAAAATCTGAAAAGAAGTGTAGAAATAAAATTGGGAGTGTTGACTTGAACATGACAACAAACAGTCTTTTCCTCAGCTGAGGCTTCTGGAAGCTTATCGAGAATAATGGCAGGTTGTTCAGGCCAGCTGTCATAATTTTGAGTTAGAAACTCAGGGTCATGCCACCATAAGGGATCTTCAAGAAGCTCTAGGGGAGTGATACCTCTAGAGGCGCAGTCAGCTGGATTAAGAGATGTAGGCACATATTTCCAAGACTGAATGGAAATAATTTCTTGTATGTGAGCCACTCGATTGGCCACGAAAGTTTTCCAACGATGTGGAGAGTCAGTCAACCAAGCTAAAGCCACTTGAGAGTCTGACCAAGCATAGGTTTTATCAAAAGTAAGAACATTACCATAAGATTCTTTAACAAAATGCAAAAGAATGCAAAAGGGCTACAGATTGGGTTTTAAGAGGAGCTACCTTGGTTTTAGCCATAATTAGACACTTTTTAATGTCACCAGAAAAAGTGATGAAACGAAAATAAATACAGGAGCCATACCCAATTGTACTGGCATCACAGAAAGCATGTATTTCTAATTTAGAATATTTGTCATTGATAAGTAGGACAGGGAGCTGAATTTTTGAAATTTCAGGAAGTTCATTTTTAAAACGTTCCCATGTATCAACAACTGATTCAGGAGCTAATTCATCCCAATCTCGTTTGGAAAGGAAGATCTGTTGCAAGATATGCTTTGCAAGTAGAACCATTGGTGCTAGGTAGCCTTGAACATCGAAGATTCTAGCAATCTGACTAAGAACATTTCTTTTAGTGCAGTTAGCTTCAATGGGAGAACAAGAGTATGTGAAACAGTCAAGATTAGGGTTCCACTGAAGGCCTAGAACCTTCACATAACTTGGACCTTCAGTGTCAAAACTGACTTGTGTATGAGAGCTAGGAACAGCTGATAAGGGGGCAGGATGATTGCTCGCCCATTTTCTTAATTCAAAGCAACCTTTTTTAAGTAGAGATATCAAATCTGCTTGTAGCTGTAAGGCTGAGTCTACTGAGTCAGCTCCGCTGACGCAGTCATCGGCGTAAACTGACTCTTGGAGAACCTTGGATGCGCCAGGATAATTTTCTTGTTCAATGATAGCAAACTCTTTGATTGTTCGTAGAGCCAAATATGGGGCGGAAGAAACACCAAAAGTTACCCTGTCAAGAGTGTATTCTTTGACTGGTTCTGATCTAGAAAAACGCCACAGAAAGCGCTGATAGTCCCTATGTTCAGGGGTGACTATAATCTGATTATACATAAGACGAATGTCTGCAATAAAACAAATAGGGTATGTACGAAATTTTAATAAAATGGATGACAAGTCTTGATGTAGCTTTGGGCCTGGAAAAAGGGTTTGATTAAGACTAACACCTTTTGAACCACAAGCACTGGCATCAAAAACTACCCTTATTTTTGTGGACTTACTCTCAGGTTTTACAACACAGTGGTGTGGTAAATAATATCTGATGAAGAGCAGTAATCTGAGGGAGATACTTCAGATATGAAGTTTTGATCAAGATACTCTTTTATAAAATTAGAATATGAGAGATGAAGATCTGGATTTTTGTGAAGCCGAGTCTCTAGGTACGTGAATCTACGAAGAGCCTGTGTATGCGTGTCGTCAAAATCAAGATTATTGTGTTTAAATGGAAGAGACACAACAAATCTTCCTGATGATTCACGAGAAGTTGTTTTCTTATAAATTTCTTCACATTTTATTTCATCGGGTGGTAAAGTGTTACAAGTTTTCGGGGGGTTGTTCGACTTCCCAAAATCTCTGTAGAAGCATGTCTATGTGAGGCTCCAATGAAACATGACAACTAAGAAGAGAAGAATTTGTATGCCCTACCTTGTAAAATCCAGCCAAATACAGTTTCTAATGCTACTGGCTGATTTTGATTACCAAAGACCCGTCCATTTCCTAGCATGTAGGGTACCAAATCTGCACTGAGTAAAAGATCTATTGGGCCAGGGGTGTGAAGCTTGCTATCAGCTAAAGGCAGACCTTGGATGTATGATAAACTTGAAATGTCCACAGAAGTCCTAGGATGATTTGTGCTCACAGTAGGCAAAACTATAGCTTCAAATGTAAAGGTAGGCTCAGGTTTATTTTTTGGTTTAATAAAACAATGTGTAATGCCTCGGGCAATGGAGGTTATACCATTAACGCCTTGAATTGGAATCGAACAGTGTCGTCTTTTCAAACCTAGCCTGTTTACACATGGCTTAGAAATCAATGTGACCATGCTTGCCGAGTCAAAGAGAACACGGATGGTGTGAAAATTACCTTGAAAATCTCTTATGTCTACTTCGGCAGTGGGCAATAGGCATGTGAAACTTGTACTGTATAATGAGCATGTATTCACTTGAGGAGGTTGGTTAAGCTGAGTCGCTGATTGTGATGTTGAAATCGGAATAGCGGATTGGTTAACTGCTGGCTGCAGCGACTGTATACCTAAGTGGTTGACTGAGTGATTAGCTGAGTTGTTAGCTGAGTATGTAACTGAGTTGTGAGCTGAGTTGTTAGCTGTAGCTGGTGGCTGCATACCTTTAGGTTGATAAAAATTATTTTTTGACGCAGAATGTGTGTTTACAGAATATGACGATTGTTCCACATTAGATTGACCATTAGAGGAAGCTGTAGCTGTAGCTGAAGGCCTGTAAACATGGATCGTGGTATGATGAGCTAAATTACATATTTTGCATGTCATGGACACTGGACACGGTTTATTTTGATGTGATCTTAAACAATTGCCACACAGACTATGTTGCTTGACAAAGTTTAATCTTTCATTAGGTGATTTTGACAGAAATAAATGACATCTAAAAAGCCCATGAGTGGACGGACACAAAATGCATTTTTTTATACGACTGCTTTAGAAAATGGGGTTTTGCACACGCTAAACAAGCTTTGAAAATTGTATTTTGCGCACAATGTGTGCAAAGGAAAATATGTTTTTTTTGCACACGGTTCTGTCTTTCAATATGATTTATTATGGTTTTTTATTGTTATGTCAAAAATATAGAAAACTCAAAGTAGGCTTTATTCCATAGCAACCGTCATAGTTTTCTTGTTTTGTTGATTAGATACCAATTTAGATACAAAAAAATTTTGATTTCGCGAAAAAATGTCCGATTCTGAAGAAATTCTAAAAAAAGCGAGTTTAATCTCGTCAAACCTACTACTACAATGTCAAGAGATCGATATGAAGCCGAGTTACATCGATTTATGAAGTGGAGACAAGCAAATAACGTACAAACGTTTTCCGAAAATGTTATGTTGGTGTACTTTGAAGAGCTGTCGAACAAATACAAGTCTTCAACATTATGGAGCACCTTTTCCATGCTAAAATCAACCCTGAGGGCAAACCAAAATACGGATATTGGGAAATACCAGAAGTTGCAGGCCCTAATAAAAAGAAAATCAGAAAACTATGTGCCAAAGAAGTCCAAAATTCTTAGCGAGAATGATTTTTTGCCGCTTCCCTAAAGAACGCTTCAGACGAGAAATATTTGCTAATCAAGGTAGGCATCACAGTTATTTTATTTATTTTATGGTGTCATTTTTTATAGTGAGAAGGTTTAGTAGGCAGGGGTTACCCAATTCTGTTTTTAAATAGTGCTAGTTTCATAAAGTACTTACTTAAAATGAATAAAACTAAAGACTTATCGGTATTTTTTCTTGTTTCAGGCAGTGGTGGCAGTCGGACTCTCTGGGGCATGCCGAAGAGAAGAATTGTGCTTCCTTAAAAAGAAAAATATGACGGATTTTGGCAGCGCAATGTTAATTAAACTAGAGAATACCAAAACGAAGATGCCGAGATCATTTACAGTGTCAGGAAGTCTCTACACCATCTTAAAAAAGTATTCTGCCCTTCGACCTCCACTCCTGCAAACAGATCGTTTTTCTTAATTATCAAAATGGAAAATGCACTCGCCAAAACATTGGAATTAACAAAATTGGCGGTATGGCAAAAGACATCGCCAAATTTTTGATGTTGGAAACTCCAGAAGCCTATACCGGGCATTGCTTTAGGCGGTCGTCAGCCACAATATTGGTGAATTCTGGATCAGATTTGCTGGCTCTGAAGCGCCATGGTGGATGGAAATCCAGCTCAGTCGCCGAAAGTTATATAGATGACTCGCTTAGTAATAAAATGGATGTTTCAAGAGGATCTCTTCCTCTGTGTCGTCTGTTGCGGCACAGCCACAACAGCAATTGAGTAATGAAGTGCCGCAAGAAAACTGCAATATGCCGACGACAGAGAACTGTATAAGCAAGGTGCCAGAAAATGTTGTCTCCATCGTTAAAAAGTCGATCAACAATGCGACGATTCCTGCAGAAGTAAACATTACAATTAATATTTTAAAATAGTTATGAAGTTTCCTGTTTGCTAAATTATAGTCTGTAGTTTCTTGTTTTCATTATTTTTGTTTTGCGTTTGTTTTTAAAATAAAAATTTACACAAAAATGTTTTTTTTATTTGCAGTCGTATAAAAAGTATCGTAAAAAACTCGTTAGAAAACCTCTTTGCACACTCGCGAGACTTGTGGACCTCGACTTCGTCTCGGTCCATCAATTTGTCTCGCCCGTGTGCAAAGAGTCGTTTTCAAACCTTGTTGTTTAATATACTATTGTTTATAAAAAGGTTGAGTGACGTCACCTGTGTTAGTATTGTATGAAGCAGGGGCATTCTTTTTATATGACCCCGAAGAAAAATTATGGTTTTTAAGTTTTTCTTGATTTGTTGGTTTTGAATAAGAAGGTATGATATCCTAAACTGCTTCAAAAGCCTTGCACCTGTTTGTTAAAAATGTTTTAAGATTTTCTTATGTGGGCATCTCAATTCTGACATGTTCTTGTTCAAAATCTTGACGAGATTTAATATCAATTTTTTTGTACAAAATATTAAAAATCAAAAAATCCCATTCTTCAACTTTGAACTTTAGAGCTTTGAGGGCTGCTAAGTTTTCAAAAAAAGTATCAAGGGGGTGTCGTAGTTCTTTAGAACTTGAATTTTTAACATTAATAGCGTTAAAATAAGATGTGGCTAGTTTACGTTTATTCTGATACCTTTCTGTTAGAATGTTATAAGCTATCATGTAATTAGCTTCAGATAAAACAAGATTTTTTAAAAGTTTAAAAGGTTCCCCAGTTAAAATTGTAATAAGATATCTGAATTTTTCTACATTTAATATTTCTGTGTTTGAATGTACAAGGCAGTTGTAGAGTTCATAAAAGGTAGGCCACATTTTTAGATTTCCATCAAATGTAGGGATCGAAATATCCAACTTTAGAGTGGGTCTGTTCACACTTGACGAGGCCGAGGGGGTTTGACTGTTGTTCAACCTAGGAGAAACTGAAGGGAATAAAGGAAGCTCATACTTTTTTGCTCGAATGCCATACAAATATGTGTCAGCTTGGGCTCTGACAGCGTCATGTTTAGCAAATTCCTCATCAGAGATTAAAGAAATTATTTTATTTTGAATTTCCTGAAAATCAACTTGAAGAGTATCCAAATCCTCTACTCTAGCAGCAAATTTTTTTTCATAAAATGGATCAGTTGTGTTTTTTGTCCCATACTTATAAACTTCCTCTAATCTCGCTAAGGCAGTTTTGCGTTTTAAGATTAATGTATCGATTGGGTCAGTTTTACGCATTTTTTAAAAAATAGTACTTATATTTTTTACAAGAATTGCATGTTTTGTGTTTATTTATGTGCATAAATGCAGGTTAATTTAAGTAAAACTCACCGAATTTGCTACAAAACCACTGTAAGCACTTTAAGCACTCCACATAATCTATACAACACCCTTACGAGTTGTTATTTTATTTAATTCTTTATAAAATTACCGATTTTCGAATGTAAACAAACGTATTAAAGGTTATTTTCACCACGAACAAAACACGACTAAAATACCATCACTGATACCATATACCATGTGTTTTTGTGGCTGGAATGCAATATCACTAGGGTGACCTTACCGACCATACGCTTCCATGCGTTAGAGAGAGACTAACCTAATCCGATTAGTTGGATGAGTTTAGGTTAGTTGCTATGAGAACGAATATATAAAAATCGCCGGCTCCTATCATCCGGTTCGATAGGGCCAAAAATGTCGCTGAGAGACTTTGGTGAATACTACGAAGGACCTATTTTTAACAATTTGATTGTTGATTAATTAACCTTTTAAGAGACACGCACAAAGAACCCAAAATGCACTCACCTTTGACTTATAGAAGGTCTTCGCTGAGGGTGCACCCTTTTTATCCTTTTCTTTGGCTGCGTGGTCTTGGATGTACCCGATGTCTCCGGTGTTCGGGGCACAACAATGGGAGATGATAACGATGATATTCACAAAAAGCAGTAGCCGATGGGCTGTAATTATTAATTATTGTTTTTTTTACACAACGTGACCGTTGGCCGTTGACCGTTGCCGAACTTTCTGCAAAAGTGTCGTAGCGCTCTCGGTCAAAGCGCAGGATCAGGTGGATATGCACCGGAACCTTGTGCGTATGGAAATTAGAGCGCATATTTAAATTCGAAGGAATCAGTTTTAATTTAGGAAAATTAATAAACAAAATAAAATAAAATATATAACGCTTGGAAACGAGTGAGTTTCCAACACTTTCATTTTAGGTAGATTGCCAAAATGTTCTCCAAAGTTTTTGATAGAAAAATTGTAGTTTGTCTATGCTAGTAATCAGTGGCGGCTGGTGGGTTGGCAGCCCGGGTCGGCAGAAGAAATTACTTTTTTTTCCTCAGAACACATTTAATGACTGCTTAGATTTATCGGGGCCCCTAAATGGTAGTTCTGGACAAGCCAAAAAAATTACAATATTTATTAATCGATGCAACATAGAGTGATATGTTTAACAAGTTCGTTATGTTTAACATTTTCTAACTAAGCTCCGTTGTTTTCTAACAAGTAAATGTTTTGTTAACCAAAGAGATTCATTTAAGTTGACTGTAAATATGACCTTTTGATATATCGTGCTTTTGTAGAGCACGAAAGTTCTTCAAGTTGTCGTAGCATACCTGATACCATGGATTTTGATTTTTTTCGTTTCGGTTCGAAAACAATTTATTTTTTGTTTCACTTCCCGTAAGCCAGGCATACTTTTGATACCAATTTTCTAAAAAAGCTCTCTTACTTCCTTTGCCTCCCGTATTAATTTTAACATGTTGGGTGTCGGACGCCCATTATTTATTATTTTAACTTGATCGTCGAATGAAAGAGATGAAAAGCCACTTTTTAAACCTAAAATGCAATGAACAATATCACTGGTTATGGTAGTTACATCTCCATGTTCGTTTTCCGTTAAATAGCTTCCCTTCATTTTTGTCGGAATCAAAAAATTTACCTGACACCTCTAAGATAAAAATAATATAATAATGAAATCACTTTCTTACGAAATTACACCACAACTTCTTTTACGATAAAAACTTTAAAAACAGTCCCGAAAAACACTAAAATATTGATCAACATGCACTCCCAATAATACTAAAAATATCAATAAAATCGATGCGGGTTTTTCGTTTCTTCAAGTTTAATAAGAACCTAAACCTAACCTCACTTTATTTTCATAGGCAAAACTATATTCGCTGAATGTGGCTATTAATACATGAACAAAACAAATCAACTGTATGTTTGGTTGCCTATTTATTTGCACCTTTCTCTGGGATTTATCAATGAAACTGTACGGCAAGCCGGACCAGGGAATACCAAGGGATTCGAAAATAGAAATGGAATAGAACTTTGGTACAGGTTAATCGCAGAAGTTTTAAACTACGCGAGTCATTTAAAAGTAAATCGGTATAGGCGGACAACAAATAATACAACAATACTAGTAAATAAGATAGTTGTTCGGTAAGAAGATTGAGATTTTTTTTTGAATGTTTTGATTTTAAATAATTATTTACTCATTGAGCACTGAAGAGCAACGGGTCGGCACTGCCGACCCGCCGTCCCTGTAAAGCCGCCACTGCTAGTAATGCTATTTAAAAATTTTTTGTCAGTTGTATCATGACATATTTTAGGTAAAGTAAAGAGGTAACCAGAAAGAAATTTTTAGGAAAGGGGTTAAAAAAATGGAAGGGGAAGGGGTGAATGTAGAATGGTGATTACAAAAATGGTAGTAAAAGGTATTTTGTAATATCAAAGATAATACTACTACGGATAGATGGTTCATTTAAATGGGGAGTTCGGAATATCAATGTTTCCGTAAATGGGGAATAAAATTAAGTCGGAAATTCCCCAGCGAAACGAAGTACGAAACCATGCGACATTGCCAATGTCTGTCGTTTGTACCTTATTCGGAATCGAAGAAAAGGAAAAGCGGGCGGCTAAACGGGTTGTGTATTTTTTTAGTCGCGTTTCATCACGCCAATAGTAAAAAGGGCCGCCGACAACACTGTTTAATTTTTTTCAAGGATAGCGCAAAAACTCTCGATGGACATCGGCTCGCGTTAGCCAAAGTCCATTAGGGGTACCAAAAATATAGCATTGAATGGTTTATCTTATCCGCAGTAGATTATTTTTGGTAAAATAGATGGAAATCAAGGGAACATTTAAAATTTTTGATAATATAATTGGTCGGAGACGGGGGTCCAAAAATAAAAAATTTTTGATTTTTTTCTTGAAAAAAATCTGATTTCTCCTGGATTATAAAACAATTTCTTTTGGCCCCAAGTCGTCGTATCTTTACGTCTTATGGACTTTGCAGTCGGGGGGAAAGGGGATTGGGTTTTTTAGTGAAATATAAATATTTTGTTTTCAAAAATTCAAAAAATTTTTTCGCCAAAATCAAAGAAGATTTTATAAAATTTTTCCCTTTTACATAATTTTGGGAAATTTTAAAAACCCATTAATAAAAATGAACCATCTGATATTGTCAGTAGTTTGTAATTTTATGTTTTTTGATTTCTAAGAACTTAACAAATTGAAAAATTAAGTTCATCAGTGCCTTTTTTAAAATAATTTTGATCTTTTTTATTTTCTTTTTTAAAATTTTTTTAAAGTATATGTGTACCGAAAAATTTTTTAAGGTCAAAATAATCTTTTTTCTTTAGATTTTTTCCCAAAACCCGCGACGTCCTTTTTGACGTAGTTATTTGTATATATTCATAAATATTTGACTGATTTTCGATACACACCATTGGCGTATTATAACATATTTTTCGTATTGTCTTGTACTGTGGGTCAATCTCTCCCCGTGTCATAAATAGCAATAGGGGGTTTTCACATGGCGTCCATAAAAACCTTTTAATTTTTCACCCATGTATTCAGTTCATTTTAAGCAGACAGCAGAGTGTGTACTTATAGAGCAAACTCATCGATAACCAGTTTCTCCCAGATAGTATTTTAAAAAAATTAATTACAATTTGGGGCAAAATTTTTTAGTTTAAAATAAAAAAAGACTAATTTAAAAACCCAGAAAA
>JAHBCN010012623.1:0-26247 GCA_019359885.1 Listronotus oregonensis
TAAAAAATAGAAAGATGAATGGTTTGGACTTCAAATAGTTTTTGGAAATTTTATTGAAAATTTAAAATTTTTGTTAGGGAGATGATTATACATTTAAAAAAAATCCAACAAGGTTTTAGATTATTTTCAAAATAAAAATTGGGGTTGAGAAATAATAAAATATTTTGAAGAAATGTAAAAAAAAATTAGGAGAAAAATAAAAAACGCAAAAAATTGAAATGCTTTAGTGTAAAGGGCAATGTCCAAATATATTTAAAAATATGTACACAAATTTTCAGTTAAAACACTGATAGGGTTTAAGACAAGTTTTTTTTTTGTTTCCCCAAAGTTGTGCTCTTCCACAAAATGCATAAAAATTGGGTCCATTTTATAATTATCCAACCACAAACATCAAACTTTAATAATTTAATTTATATATTTAAGGATAAACTTTACAACACTCTAGGTAATTACATGTAATTCAAATAATTAAAATATGACTTAAAAAATAAACACATAGGTAAACAAAGGTCTTCAGGATAGGATCACTTCAAAAGTTCAAAATCAAATGAAAAAAATAAGTAAAGCAATGACAGAGATAAACTTATGTACATTTTCATAGGATAGAAAGAGAACAAATCGTAGCTGAATCTTTCTATTTCTATACTCCGAACTAACCATTCGGAACTTCTATTATAGCCGAGAAAACTTAGTTGTGTTGAGTTGGTTTAAAAGAGATTTTCTATTATAGACAGAAAAATTCTTATTTATGGTGTTACGGAGTTCGCCTGCTGGTAAGCAATCATGATTACCGACTTTTTAAACCAATGCAATACATTTTTTTTTTGTAACCCAAGTTACTGTTTTTTTTGAACAAAAGAACCGGTGGCCTCTGTCGATTGGGCCAGAAAGTATTACCCTCTTCTAACCTTCTAACCTTTTTTGTATTCCAAATTATGGAATATTGTATCTGCGAACTGGCGTTTAAATAACTCATAGAATTATTCACCCATTCAGGAAGGGGCCGTTTGCCTTCTTGACTTTTATGACCCCACTCTTACAAAAAAAGGTTCTTTGTTTTCCCCAATCAGCTTTTGGTACCTGTCGCTCTTTTCTAGATTTTTTACGGCTTCTGCTCCGAGGAGTTTTCAATAAAGTAACACAAACTTCCCACTTTTTTCGTTTCTTTATAAATTAAGTATCTAGGCTGTGGAATTCTACCCTCTTTTTCCTCTAAATCTTTAAAATTCGTGTCAAAAAACTGCCTCTTGCTTCACTTAAGCACAGATGGTATATTGGTAACTCGGTAATTATTTAGAATCGCGGGCTCACCTATTTTTGGCTATAAAAAAATCGAAAAATGTTTTTTTATTTTTTCCTTTGTACGGCGGACTAAGAAATCTTTTTAAAAAAATTAAAAAAAAATCGATTTTAATTTTTATTTTGAAATTAAAAAGATGGGCTTTTTTCAAGTTATTCGTCAATAAAATGCATCCATTTAGATTTAGCAATTTTAAGTGATTTGTTTTATATTCTACCTGTAAAGAAAAATAATTTCAAAAAAAAATTTTTTTTAATCAATTTATGGATTTATCAAAAAAAAACAATTTTTTTTATCGAAAAATTGATATTTTCTAAAACTATTTTATTTTTGATGAACTTTAAGAATAAAAATATTTCAAAAACTCAAAAAAAAATAAGCCATGTTGACTTTATATCTCAAAAAAGTGGCTCCGCGTTTCTAAACAATTACCCTTAGCTTCAATGGCTCCAAGCCTTCGTGAACTGTTCCAAGATAAAAAAAAGTTATTAAAATTTAATCGCTAGAGTAAATACATAAATCAGTGGCGTAACAACTTGAGAGTAGGCACGTGTTTAAGGTTACCGTGGGCCTCTTATTATACTAGTACATTTTTTCGTTAAGTTGTGTTTTTAATGGAACGTGAATGGATGCGGACGAATTAAATAGTAAATAATCCCTAATTTATTATTTATATAACAAAAAAAATAGATATAAATTACCTTAAATTAAACTAATCTATAGTAAATAATTTAGGCATGATCCGAGTTATGGTCCCCCCTTAAAATAATCCGCTCCGCCCTTGTTTAGTGCATATATGTAGCAGAGTGTCTCTGTATGTAGATAAAACTTAAGCAGTTTAAAAATTTAAGGGAGGGACTATTTACTATAGTGGTTCTTTCTGGTAGTCCAAAAATAATATTTTATTACTGTAAATTCTTGTTGCCAAAAAAAGTGTTACGGAAAGATAAGTAATGACCTAAAATTTAAAATTTAATTTTAAATCAACCAAAAAGGGTGGTAATCGTAAATATCAGAATTTTCGCTGCACAGAGATATTCTAATTTACTTAATTATATAATATAATATAATATATAACAAAACGCAATGCTCTCCATTCATAAATATCGCAGTTAGGTGAAAATAATGCATTTTATTTTTAAATTCACTTGATTCAGTCTTTGCTGTAGCTGACTTACCTAAGATTGGCAATACTTTTCATTTAGATTTTACATAAACGTGGACTAATGAGTGCCAATTTTCACTGACCCGTCTCGCTTAAAGCAATTTCTAAATATTTTTCCTACTAGACCTAAGTAGTGTGTACTAAAAATTCTTTTCTTAAGGGTGTTGGGCTGATTGTTTTTAAATTTCCTGAAGGGATATCGCTAACGCCTCTAAGGCCTGGTACTTTATTGTCCGGATAATTTCCAAGGTTACAATTGTCACAACAATTGGAAATTATCCGGAAAATAATTTTATCCGGTAATGAAAGTACCAGGCCCAAGTTTAGTTTTTGTTCAATTAAGGTTGAATTAAGAGTGTCTGTTTCGATATCAAGATGTCTGTGGCTTATAGCGGTTCTTTAACAAAGATTAAACACAGTGAAGACATCTTGGCCGGACCCGGAGCTTCCATTATTTTTAAAGCTTTGTAATTTTAAAGTAATTATTGATAGAAATCGTATCTACAGGATTTTGGGTTTTACTTTAAATTATTCTACTTTTGCTTATTTATCTACTGGTTTGCTGTTCTTTTTATTTGCCTATCTGAAATTTTTATATAATTTTGAAACAAGTTAATTATTATTTTTCTTTTAATTTAATTGTTTTTTTTTTGCTTAAAGACACTTTTTGCTTATTGAAAATGTAAGAGGGTAAAATTCCAGTTAAAGAAAGAATAAGTTGGATTTTTGTCACAATAATCAGTTGTAAGCAGGGCTGCAGTACTGAATACCTTATATACTTAAAAAAAGTACTTTAGTACAAAAAGTACTTTTTAAGTACTGTATTTTAAGTACCTGAAAAATGCCTGTACTTGTACCTAAACAGAAAAATTTTGATTTAAGTACTTTTTTACCTAAGCAGTAAAGAAAGGAGGCAACTAAGTATAGTCTGCCTCAAAGTATATCATTATGGCTTTTGACGGACCATACCCCAATAAACTTTTAACGATTTTATTACCTATTGTTATTGGGTAAACCCATTTGTTCATAAGGTCAGGGGTGGGCCAGGTATTTCTTGAGTATTAACCATTAGGCATATAAATATTTTGGCTAATATTTTAGTGGCAGTGTTAAATAACCGTTTTTACTGTGCGTTTCGAAACAGTTGTTTTACGAGAATATTACTATGTCGCGTCGAAATTATTTGTCATTAGATGCAAAACAGGTTGTGAAAAATGTGTATGAAACTTTAATCAGTAGAGGTCTAATTAAACAAGAAGCTTTAAAAGAAATCTGTCTACTTACAAAAAACTCCAATATCATCGATAAGGGATATTATTATTAGTGAAGTATTAAAGAAAAGAGAAAAAAAAACGTAGTGATTTTTAATCTCACCGTATAGACAATAGTGATCAGGACCTAATAAGAAGGAAAATATATTGTCTTTATGAAAGCGGAGTTATTTCTACCTTGGATAAACTGAAAAAGAAGCTGACGTAGACGAAACCAATATCAATATTAGAAGTGCCACCCTCCATAGAGTTGTTTGTAAAATGGGATTTAAATACCGCAAAATAGACAAAAGACAAGTAGTAATGGAATCGCACAGATTACGCACTTGGAATTTAATTATCTTCAAGAAATTAAAAGATATAGGTTAGAAAACAGATCCATAATTTACCTTGATGAAACATGGTTCGATACTCACGACACAGTATCCAAAGGATGGGTTGATTCCAGTTAAAACTGCCAGACGAAAGCACCTTTAAATAAAGGAAAACGCATTACCATTATACATGCTGGTTCAGAAGACGGATTTGTCCCAAACTGCTTGCTGTCGTCTGCAAAGAATATTAAGGATTCTAGCTTGGATTATCATGAGGATACAAGTGCAGAACTTTTTGAAAACTGGTTTAAAAATTATCTTTTAAAAAATATTCCAACGACAGTGTTATTGTCATGGATATCGCAAGCTACCACAGCCGTCTGCTACACAAAGCACCAGCTTCATCAAGTTCAAAAACTCAAATCCAGGAATATTTGTTAGAAAATGATATTTATTTTGAATTCAGTTACAAAAAAACGCACCTTGTTGGAAGTCCTAAATTCATATGCAATTAAAAAACAATATGTATGTGATAATTTGGCTGAACAGGCTGGGCATACTGTCTTACGGCTTCCTTCGTTTCACTGTATGTTTAACCCCATAGAGCATTTGTGGAACCAAGTAAAATCAAAGATCAGAGCAGAAAATGTTACACCTACTTTAAGTCCCAGTGTTATAAATTTGATTAAAAAAATGTAATTACTAACATACCAGTTGAGAGCTGGAAAAAATCACTACAGCACATTATAAAAATTGAGGACTCTTACATTTCTATCCAAAACAACATAAATCCTATTGTAATTAATCTCAATGATGACTCTGATAGTGAAACAGAATTAGATTTAGGTATTTAGATTAAAAATGTAATTGTGTATAGATAATGCAGTTATTAATTTATTAAAACTTTGCATATATTTAATTTCTTAATCTAATTTTAAGATTATACTTACCTAAATAAACAATTAATTATACATCTTTATATTATTAAAGTCCGTCCCTAATGTTCTGTCCTTTAATACCTACCGATCCTCAGTTTTATTGCTGTCGGCAGGTATGATCCATAAATGAAGGCAAGAGCTAACACGATATACTTTGAGACAGACTATACTTATAATTTTTTAAGTACTTTTGAAGTACTTAAGTACTTTTAAAGTACCTAGAGGGGAAATACCTGTAAACTTTTGAAAATTTTGAAAAAAAAAAAATGTCTCATAAAATGTTAGTATAATCTTTTAAGAATACGTCTTCAAATTTTTAGAACATAACTTTAAGTATTTCTTATGTTATAGAGGGTAAACCGTGACGAATATGTATATACGTGTATGTATTTAAACTTTAAACCCGTTTTCTCAAAACCATATTTTTCAAATTGGCGTACACGATATCTTAAAAAGTTATTGATCTATCTTTGAAATTTTATACCCATCTTTTTAATAATATTATTTTCTATATGAACCTACAAATTTCCGAAAATTTTTTGAAAAAATTATTTTATCGAAGCAAAAAATTCGGCTCAAAATTCATTTAATTTTTTTCAAGTATTTTATTTGGCGAATTTTGTTTTATTTTTTTCAGGATCATCTAGAAATTATCGCATTAATAAACACACATTATTTTGGTTTTTGTTTTCAAGTCACTAGATCCGATGCTACAATGCTCCCCGATTGCCGATTGAGAAGTCTCGCTGCGACCTTTCTGGAAAAATTTAGTGTACATCCGCCATTTCGAATAAATTAAAAAAATATATATTATTTTTATGTTTGAATTAACCAAAGGCGAATTTTCAAAAATATGAAATGATTCTTTCTTTTAAAAAGACATATCATGAAAATCAAGCAAAATGTAAGCGTTTACAGGTATCTTCCCCTTAAGTACTTTAAAAGCCACGTAGGGCACGCTTTAACGACTATAATATTAAAAAACTAATCGTTCTTAAAGCAAATGGCATTTATTTAAATTAAAGATCTACATAGATAGTAATAATGTTTATTTGTTTTAATGTAATTTTGTTTATGTTAATAAAGAAATAGGGTTTTTTTACCTCTTATTATTTTAGTTTTAATATGAATATTACTAATCCCGGTTAGCAACGATATTTCAAATTAAATTGAGGTGACTTGGGTCTTTAAGCTTCATACCAACATAGATACTTCATTATTTTTATATATTTAAGTAAACACAAATGTATTTAAGTTTTTTGTAAGTACTTATTTAAACCTACATGTGTATATACTTAAGTACATGTGTATGTACTTAAGTATATAATGTATTTAAGAGCCCTATAGTGTACCAAGTATATTTTAAAAGTTTAAGTACTCTTTAAGGTACTTGCCCATGTATATACTTAATTTTTAGAATATAATGACTAGGTGCTTAAATATCAAAAGATGTAATTGTAATTGTACTGGACTTACTCGCAATTTTTAAAGTACTTGTACTTGGGACTTAAGTACATTTTACTTATACTTACAGCGGCTAGGGTCAGTAATAGATGTTTAAAGCTCCAAATTTGATTAAGCTTACATGTTTTGAAACTACCAAGGCAGCACTTCTTATGTTTGTTTAAATTGTCTATTAGGTATTTAATCTTGAAGTGAAAGAAAACCGCTAAAACCAATTGTGGCAAATTAATCAGTAAATATGTTGGTAAAACCAACGACAATCTATAAACCTACGTCATTAATCGCTACTAATGAATAATAAATTTAAATCTAAAATTAGTCAAGAACTTGTGTTTTGTGGTAAAAAAAGAAAACAAAAACCGTAATTATTTACCTGTTGTCTGAATCATAGAAAAGATACAGACGGATTGATAAGTATCATTTAATTTGGGAATCTCAATTAAAAATATTTTTAATTTGTAATAAGAAAATAGTACTAACTGTTTTATTCCCCCTAAACTCGTTTGATGGGATTTGTTTTACTTCAGGTGCTTCTCTTGCCAATCAAGCAGCAGTCAGTGATCGAAAAAAATTTTCAAAGGACTGTGTAAAACGTGAATACCAAAGTGAAGAAGCAATTATGGGATTGTCAATTTATGGTATTTATTTTCTTTATTTAAAACTTAATTTAGGTATACCAAAATAAATTATGAAATAAACATTTACTCTTCTACTTCTAATTTTCATAGACACAATTGGTTTAAAAACCAAATTTGGTTATAATATCGTACAGGGTTTTTTATATATTTTGGAGCACCACCAGACTTTTATTTTAAGAATAAAAGTATTTTACTAAAGTAAAATTTTTTATAGATAAAAAAAAAATGAAAATTTTTTAAAAATACTATTTTTTTTAAATAATACAAATATATTATTTTTTTTTTTTTACTTTCCTTTATTTAAATATATATATATATATATATATATATATATATATATATATATATATATATATATATATATATATATATATATATATATATATATATATATATATATATATATATATATAATATATATAATATATATATATATATATATAATATATATATATATATATATATATATATATATATATATATATATATATATATATATATATATATATTATATATTTTTTTACCTTATTTTAACAGTATTTACTTACTTTAAAATATTACAGATTTAAAAATCTAGATTTCCAAAAAAAAAAATTTTACCACAATTTTCACCCAATCTACATTTTTTTATGACATTAAATTATAACGAATATTTAAACCAGTAATCGATTAACAAATAGGCTTAATTCTGTTTTTTGGCAATCTTTTTTTAAATATGCAATATTTAAAAAGTGAAATACTGATTAAACGGTAAAAAGAAACATCAACAATTATATATTTTTAAAATGAGAGTAAAGTCGAAAGCCAAAAAATAATGATATACAGGGTGTTTCATTTAAAAAAACCAAACGTGGTATTTTTAAAGACATTTTCGATGCTCTTTTGTTTTATCTGATGACAAATTCTAAAAGTTGTAAAAAATACTTCGACTTTTATAATCTAAAGTTTTCTAACTCCTAAAATAAAAGCTCTGATGGTGCTCCAAAATATACGGAAAAACCCTGTACAATACAAAAACTTGAATTTCTGCTAATAAAAACCATTTGGTTATATTCTGCAATAGAAGGGGTTTATTAATTGACTTAAAATTAGTTAGACCTACTAAATTGTTTTGGATGATCAAATTATGGCAGTTAAAAGTGATATTTTGGGCCCTCAAACGGTAATTCAATGTTACAATTTGCACCACTTTATTTTAGTTTTAAAAGCTTTCTGGTGACTAAATAGTATGTAGTTTAAATGGTTTAAAATTTTGTCATTTTTATTTATTTTTCTTAGAGCTCAAGACTGTTAAATTAGTAGGTTACCCATATGAATTTTATAAAATGTTTAATTTTAAAAGTTATAATACTTTCGTCATACGTCATAACTTTTTGCATAACATACTACTCACTAAAATACCCAAAATAAAACTTTTTAAGCTCAACCCGTATAATCCCTAAATAAAATAATAATATAGCCTGTCTCAAAGTATATTGTTATGGCTTTTGACGGACCATACCCCAATAAACCTTTAACGATTTTATTACCTATTGTTATTGGGTAAACCCATTTCTTCATAGGGCAGGGGTGGGCCAGGTATTTCTTGAGTATTAATCATTAGGCATATAAATATTTTGGCTAATATTTTAGTGGCAGTGTTGAATAATCGTTTTTACTGTGCGTTTCGAAAAAGTTATTTTACGAGAATATAACTATGTCGCGTCAAAATCATTTGTCATTAGATGCAAAACAGGTTGTCAAAAATGTGTATAAAACTTTAATCAGTAGAGGTCTAATTAAACAAGAAGCTTTAAAATAAACCTGTCTACTTACAAAAACTCCAATATCTTCAATAAGGGACATTATTATTAGTAAAAAATTGAACAAAAGAAAAAAACGTAGTGATTTTCAAACTCACCGTATAGACAATAGTGATCAGGACCTAATAAGAAGGAACATATATTATCTTTATGAAAGCGGAGTTATTCCTACCTTGGATAAACTGAAATAAAAGCTAGACGAAGACGAAACCAATATAAATATTAGCCGTGCCCCCATCCATAGAGTTGTTTGTAAAATGGGATTTAAATACCGCAAAATAGACAAAAGCAAGTAGTAATGGAATCGCACAGATTACGCACTTGGAGATTTAATTACCTTCAAGAAATTAAAAGATATAGGTTAGAAAACAGATCCATAATTTACCTTGATGAAACATGGTACGATACACACGACACAGTATCCAAAGGATGGGTTGATTCCAGTCAAAACTGTCAGACGAAAGCACCTTCAAATAAAGGAAAACGCATTACCATAATACACGCTGGTTCAGAAGACGGATTTGTCCCAAACTGCTTGCTGTTGTCTGCAAATAATATTAAGGATTCTAGCTTGGATTATCATGGGGATACAAGTGCAGAACTTTTTGAAAACTGGATTCAAAATTATCTTTTAAAAAATATTCCAAACAACATTGTCATTGTCATGGATAACGCGAGCTACCACAGCCGTCCACTACACAAAGCACCAGCTTTATTAAGTTCAAAAACTGAAATCCAGGAATATTTGTTAGAAAATGATATTTATTTTGAATTCAGTTAAAAAAACGCATCTTCTGGAAAACCTAAATTCATATGCAATTAAAAAACAATATGTATGTGACAATTACGACTTCCTCCGTATCACTGTATGTTTAACCCCATAGAGCATTTGTGGAACCAAGTAAAATCAAAGATCAGGGCAGAAAATGTTACACCTACTTTAAGTCCCAGTGTTATAAATTTGATAAAAAATGTAATTACTAATATACCAGTTGAGTGCTGGAAAAATTCACTACAGCAAAAATTTATTAAAACTTTGCATATATTTAATTTCTTAATGTAATTTTAAGATTATACTTACCTAAATAAACAATAAATTATAAATCTTTATATTATTAAAGTCCGTCCCAAATGTTCTGTCCTTTAATACCCACCGATCCGCAGTTTTATTGCTGTCGGCAGGTATAATCCATAAATGAAGGCAAGATCTAACCGATATACTTTGAGACAGACTATACAGGGCCATTTAACGAAAACTGAACAGGGCCATATTTGTGGCTTTTCTCTTATTAAAAAAAATATTGTAAATAGCTATTTTGTGCATAGTGCAGGTATACAGGGTGTTCAGCACATGAGTGGACATACATAAATCTAAGATAGGTTTGGCGATCTGCTACGCGGTCCACCTAGATATTATGATCTGGACCCTAAGAATTTTTTGTTAGATTTTTTTTAATTTTCAATTTTCAGATTTTGAACTGAAATAACTTCTTGAAAAATTATGAAACTGACAACATTTTTATTTTATTTTATTTTAATCTAGACCACTGACCTTAATAAGTTAAGTTATCTATGATCTAGACTAACACTATAATTTTTTTTTTATCTTTATGACAACTCACGAAGGATTATTATATGTATATTATATCCTACGGATTATATATACATATATAAACCTAAGTACCAAAAGTACGTGAGTGTGGGGTTTTTCCGGTGTTTAACCCATTTCTTCCCCAGTTGTTCCGTCAACGTTGTCCAAGCACTGAACCATGCAAATGTTGCATTTCACAGCACCTTTAGACAACCGGTAGTGCCACCACGGACGTTATTTTAAATAACTACTACCTAAATATAATAATCATACAAATTTAATAATTGGCGCCCATGACAGCCACAAAGGAAAATACAGGCCCTCAAACCACAAAAAGAGGTATTCGTAAAAAAATACCCACCTTGATAAAGTTGACAAATAAATCTTGCTGTTTTTAAGCAAATTGTGGTTATTACTATCGTTCGAAAGGGGCATGAATTGAAGTTGTTTTTGACTATTTAGAAATACTTGATCATTTTCTATTTTTTTGAATGGAATGCAAAGTTGGTCTTAGAATTATTTTTTTTTTTTTTTTTGTGGTTTGAGGGACCGTATTTTTCTTGGTAGCTGTCATGGTCCCCAATTATTAAATTTGTAAGATTCTAGTATTAGTCTAAATTAAAATAATATAAAAATGCTGGCATTTTTAGGTTTTTTAAAAAAGTTATTTCAGTCTGAAATTTGATAATTGAAAAATTTGGAAAAGAATATTTAAAAAAATGCTAAAACAAATCTTAGGGCCAGGTCAAAATATCTGGGTGGACCGCATGAGACGGCCCCACCTGTCTCAGATTTTCGTATGTCTACTCATGTGCCGAACACTCTGTATACGCCAAATAAAAGGGTCAACCATAAAATAAGTAATATTAAGCTGTAAACTTGTTTAAACCTCTATTTGGCATTCTATAATTTGTATCCAAAGTCTCATAAAATCTCGTGTCCACGTCTTAAGACATACAAGATCAAACATAACATTTTTTAATTTTTTTAATGATATTTATATTTATTATAAAAATTGTAGCATAAAACATTGTAGGCATAAAACATTTTTAACACAAGCCGTTCTTTTCTGTAAAGCAATACCCTGACCTAAATTCACGTCGAAAAAAGTTATGGGACAAAATTTGAAAAATAAAAAAAAAATGCATCTTAACGTATGATTACAAAAAGTGCATAGAATTTAAGTTAAAATTAAAACATTATATCTTAAAAATGCACCCCTTTAAATGCTAGCACAGGTTTTTTTTATAATTTAAGGTCATATGAACATATGAAACAATAAAATTCCTTTAAAGTTGTAGTTTCCTTCTAAGAGACGTAATCAATAGCCTAATATATTTTTTGTTTCGGGTCTGCGTCTAATAGATATTTAATTTTATCATTTTATTAATAGAAAAAAACATCTAATAATTTTAATGTTCAATAGCCTTTCGACTTTGACAAAATATTAACATTTTATGTATTTTTGTTACCATTTGTTATTTTCCATTTTCTTATTTAAATCGTAATTTCTCATTTGGATTAAATTAATTCTGTTGTTACTAAAAATAAACAAGAAATCATGATTATTGCAACGTATAAAAAAAAGAGATTCTTTTACACATGAACCGGTAAATTAGTGCCATTAGTGCCATTAACAAAATTTTAATTTTATATCGTTTTGCTTAATTTTAATTTAAATTATTTCTTGTTAAATAACCCGTACTTTATGTAAAAGTCCCCATCATTTTTAAAAGAATTTAGTAATTATGTAATATAAAATGAGTTTCCGTTTTGAAAATTAAGTAAAGTTTGGGATTTTCTTTCAATATAGCCACTTTATACGTAAAGAGTTTTCGTTTATATTTTAACGTCCTATTATTCTTTCATCATCATCTCCTGGACCTAATAAAATAAATAGATTAAAATCAAAAAATTAACAAATACGCATTAACTAAGGTATTAAATAAACAAATTTAAATATTTTTATTAAATTGACATAGCTTAATGTAATAATCGATCATAAAAATGCTTATGTGCCATAAACAATTATTTCAGAGTAAATCAAATACGAATTAATGGATTTCTCAAATAATTGACCAATCAAGTGTTTCATTATTTGAAATATTTCCCTCATATGTTAAAGTCCCATAAGAGAAGTGCAATTACCGCAAAATGACAGCGGTAATTCCACTGCAGAGATCGAAAATTGCATCGCAAGTTTATATTGTTAACGTAACGTCAAAGCGGGTTTTTAGTGTTTCCAAACGTCAAAATGTCATATTCTGACAATTAACGTCATGTTATTAAGTAAGAGCAGACAAAAAAGGCAATGTCAACGAAATTTTTCAGGTCACTACGTGGAACATTTTTTTTTTTTAATTTCCTTTTATTTTATTCTGTTAGTATTTTCTGTTTAATAAAATATTTAAATTTACTTGATTCGAGTTCCCAGTTAATTCATTTAAATAAATTAAACTCCTGCATTAAAATTTTACAAATTGCAATATCGATATCAAATATCGACTATTTCACATATGATATAACTCTTATCCACAAAGTTTCTAAAATTGTAAAACAATTAATTTTATTTTTAGAATTAAGTTAATAATATAATTTTATTTATAATATTTCAACGTTTGCAGCTCAAAACCCTTAATGTCGTCTTCAAAGAAATTAAATCTATTTACATTTCTATAAATTATAAACGTGACTACTTAAAATATAAATTATATTATTTAATAATATTCTAAGAATTCTTTTGAAACTTATATATCTAGATATTTTAAAACTTACCCATAGCACAGTTTATAGAGAGTTTTGTGGTAATTAAAATTCTCTGTGAAAAAAACTGTCAAAAATAAATATTTTTTTCTTTTAGAGTGAAAAATTTTAATTTAGTTCTAATTTAATCGCGATACTGTCAATAGGATTATTAGTTCAGCCATCCAAGGTTCAGAAACAGCGTTTCCAGGAAAAAAATGTAGAAGTTTTTTCTTCTCATTGGCTCCTTATGTTTTTTAGGCTGCTGAATCCGAATCTAAGGTTTGCCACCTCGCCAGGCATGAGCTTTACAACGAAATTGCAAAAAATATAATATTTTCGTCCCTTTTTTTAGTTTTTAAACTATAACTCGAAAATTAGCTTTTTTATATATATATATATATATATATATATATATATATATATATATATATATATATATATATATATATATATATATATATATATATATATATATATTAAACCCACGATTTTGTAGAGCCCATTTTTATGCTGATGACACCCAGATTTATAAGTCATTTAAACCTGATAAAATAGATTGTTCTATTAATCAAATAAATACCGACCTGGGTGCTATTTTGGGGGCCTCACAGTCTCATTGTCTTAGCATCAACCCAAGCAAGTCCCGTGTACTTCTGTTTGGTAGATCTCAGTTAAGGAACCTTTATTCTAATCAAATAAATAATGAAAGACTGGAATTAGTGAGGTCTGCAAAGAATTTGGGACTATTGATTGACGTCAATCTTAGGTTTTCAGAGCATGTAAATACCTGTATTAGAAGAGCATTCGCTAATCTTAAGTTAATTTATAGTCAGAAAAGTATTCTTAACGAGAATCTTAGAAAAATGCTTTGTGACTCCATTGTGTTGTCACATTTTAATTTTGCAGACGTGATTTATGGTCCCTGTCTCTTGGGTGTGGATGCATACAGAATTCAGCTTGTTCAGAACTGTTGTGTTCGTTTGATTGGTGGCATAAGGGGAAGAGAGAGAGGGTATCAGCCAAGATTCAGGAAATTAAATGGTTGAGGATGGACGAAAGACGAATGCTACATTCACTCGTTTTTTTTAATAAAATTATTAACAACAAATGTCCCAAATACTTGTATAAAAAAATAAAGTTTCGCACTGATGCTCACAATTTGGATGTTCGACATAAATTTACCATTAGTACACCTGCACACTTTACCACCAATTTTGAAAGGTCATTTAGCTTCAATATAGCCAAATATTATAATAAAGTCCCTGTAAACCTTAAGTTTTGCACTGGTGTAAAATTTAGAACGGCTATTAGGAGGACTATTCAGCACTTTTTATAATTTGTACCATCTCAGGCACCCCACAAGATTCATGAAAGTGTGCTTATTTTCGTTTTCCATTTTAAAGTAATAAGGATATGACATTAACTTTAGATTATTATTATTTTTTAATTTATCAACACAGAATTATGTTTTGTTGAAAATCTGTTTATTTTGTAAAATATAGCTCTAAACTTAAAATTTTTTAAAGTATTCTTGGTTATTAATAATGTTTATTAAGGTATTAGTCAGTTTTTTTAATTATTACGTTAGTTTTTTTTATATTTAATTTGTAGGGAAATTAACTTATATTTTAGGTTAAGTGAGGAAGTTCCTTCAACTTCGCCTTTTGTAAATATTTTCTTTATTTGCAATAAATCAGTTTATTATTATTATTATTTTTAATTATTATTATTATTATTATTATTTATTATTATTATATATATATACTGGTGCCACAGATTCGAGTGCATGCATGGGGATCTCGGAAACCGTAAGAAATACGAAGTCGGTTGAATTATGGAAAAACCAGTTTTCAAAAGTTCTGCACTGGTATCCCCATGATAATTCAAGCTAGAATCCCTAATATTCTGTGCAGACAACAGCAAGCAGTTTGGGACAAATTCGTCTTCTGAACCAGCGTGTATTATGGAAATGCGTTTTCCTTTATTTGAAAGGTGCTTTCGTCTGACAGGGTTTTTACTGGAATCAACCCATCCTTTGGATGCTGTGTCGTGTGTATCCCAAACCCTGTTTTATCAAGGTAAATTATGGATCTGTTTTCTAACCTATATCTTTTAATTTCTTGAAGGTAATTAAATCTCCAAGTGCGTAATATGTGCGATTCCATTACTACTTGTCTTTTGTCTATTTTGCGGTATTTAAATCCCATTTTACAAACAACTCTATGGAGGGTGGATGGCTAATATTTATATTGGTTTCGTCTTCGTCTAGCTTCTTTTTCACTTTATCCAGGTGGAAATATCTCCCTTTCATAAAGACAATACATTTTCCTTCTTATTAGGTCCTGATCACTATTGTCTATACGGTGAGATTGAAAATCACTACGTTTTTTTTTGTTCAATTCTGCACTAATAATAATAATATCCCTTATCGATGATATTGGAGTTTTTGTAAGTAGACAGGTTTCTTTTAAAGCTTCTTGTTTAATTAGACTCTGATAAAAGTTTTATCCACATTTTACAACCTATTTTGCATCTAATGACAAATTATTTCGACGCGACATAGTTATATTCTCGTAAAACAACTTTTCGAAACGCTCCAGTAAAAATGGTTATTCAACACTGCCACTAAAATATTAGCCAAAATATTTATATGCCTAATGGTTAATACTCAAGAAATACCTGGCCCACCAATGCCCTTATGAACAAATGGGTTTATCCAAAAAAATAGGTAATAAAATCGTTAAAGGTATATTGGGGTATGGTCCGTCAAAAGCCATAACGATATATTTTGAGACAGACTATAACTAAACAAAAATGGGCTCAAAAATGTAGGTGTTTTATTTTGACAACATATGGCTTTACCGCAGATGTGGTCCCAGATTGATTGGTGAAATAGCACACCTTGTAGCCCCCCAACGTACGGCCGATGTGTTTCATGAAGCTGTCTAAAACAAATTAGACAGGTCCACAAAAAAATCATATTAATCCGTTGTCCTCATCTGCAGAATTATTACCTAAAACAACAAGAATGGAGACTTAGATAACTATAATAGAAGCAATGTGGTTGATTTGTATTTATGGACAAAATTAAGTATGTCTTTGCACAATAGACTTTCATACAATTAAAAAAAAGGTAAAACCGAGAATAAGGAAACAAGAAAAAAGTCATGAACGGCAAAGCTCAGGATTGCGTTCCCAGATGATTTGATCTGTGCAAGTGCAGAAGAAATTTTGGAGGCAGGGCCTAGTGGCCTTGTATGGCGAACCATCGCACCACTTCAAATAATGGGCCGGTACAAACAGTATGTGTCATCAGCATTCAAGGTTAGCGAAATGTATCATTCATTCCCTCATAGAGCTGCAGCCCAGCAACACAGTTACAGGGTATTTCCCAAGTACTGCAGTGTCTGGGAAAAATTCACCTGAGTAGTGGAGATGAAAAGTTATTTGAGGTAAGTTCATTCCTATCTTTTGAGAGCAAAACCCCATAAAAGCTTCCGGAACTCATTGCGTGCAAGTGCCAAAAGGGCTGCAAGGGTCATTGAGAATGCAGAAGGGTTGGGTTATACTCCTTCAGGCAGTATCTAGATCGTGAAAGAATAAGGTGCTCCAATATAGAAATACTGCTAAGTAATGACTATGAAGACATTTCACCTGCAAAGATCAAAGGTAATTCTACTATAACAAGTTATTATTATTCTAATCTAGTATGTATCACTGTAAATTGGGAACTATACTTGCACAGATTAAAATGTCATAATAATTATATTTTTTTCAGTGGATAGACCATTGCCTATCCTTCAAGAGCTTAAGCAGTCCACTAACCAGAAAGGACTAAAAAGAAAACATTATGTCGTTGCGGATATACAACCTGGTTCTTTTAAACGGATCATCTGTGAACGCATTCCTGAGCTTTATGCGGGTAATGATTTCTTCTCCTTATTCTCTTATTTTTGGTTTTATCTTTTTTTTTTTTTAATAATATTAAAGTCTATTGTGCAAATATATACCAAATTTTATCCTTAATAAACATGAACGGCAATGCTTTTATTATAGTTATCTGAAGTCACCATTCTCGTTGTTTTAGGTGATAATTCTGCATATGAGGACGACGAATGAATATGAAAATTTTAAAAAATTATGTTTTTGCTTTTTTTCGTGTAAATAAAAGATTGTTCAAAATTTGTTTTCTTTTATCAAAACCTTATTATCTTAAAAAAACAATGGACCTCACTTCCTTTTACTAATTTCTTATATGTAACCAGGGTAACCTGGTAATCATAAAATAATTTATTTTGGAGGTGTATAAAATTGATAGTAGGGCCTTCGCGCGCACTTTAAATAATATTTTTACCTTTTTAGCGAATAGTCAAGAAATGCCATTTTTTCAACACGATCTAACGACGTTATAGATTGTTCCAGACTTTAGAGTTATTATACGTGTTTGAAGGAAATTTTGTCCTCTTTAATTTAGTGTATTTACACTAAAAAGCAAAGTTGCGTATTTGCGTAACCAACCATGTTCACTTTAGAAAATTGCAAAATTCCGGGTTCTTCCCGAGATATCCGGAAAAAACCGAAATTTGCTGATTTGGTTTTTGTTTTCTTCTGGCGTTAATTAAAGAGATATGGAAAAACAAAAGAAACTTTCTTATGGCCACTTCTTAAGCTCTACAAAACGACGTTTCGTTTTCGTTAAACCATCATCAACTTTATTTTTTTAAATACGGACCTGGGTTTTTATTATTTTTTAAATCCCTTATAATCCCAATTACAAAAATGTGTAACACTTAATATTTATTAACAAATATGGAACGCCCCTATAAGAAATGATGTGCGTTCCTTGTCTAACTCATTGTCTCCTTTGGAAAATATGTTTATTTAACAGAAAAATATTATGTGTTACACATCATTGTAATTGGGATTATAACTGCTTCCAAAAACTGCAATAAACAATTGAGTGCCGTATTTAAAAAAATGAAGTTGATGATGGTTTAACAAAAACGAAACGTCGTACAGAAAATCTCTCAACCCTGTTTTGTACAGCTTAAAAAGTGGCCATGAAAAAGTGTCTTTTGTTTTTCCATATCTCTTTAAATAACGTCAAAAAAAGACAAATCGACAAATTCCGGTTTTTTCCGGATATCTCCGGAAGTACTCGGAATTTTACAACTTTCTAATCGGCATGTTGTTAGGCACCTAAATGCGCAGCTTTGCCATAATTTAACAACTTCGTATCTCTTACGGTTTCTGAGATCCCCATGCATGCACTCGAATCTGTGGCACCCTTTTAATATATATATATATATATATATATATATTATATATATATATATATATATATATATATATATATATATATATATATATATATATATATATATATATATATATATATATATATATATATATATATAAATTATTATTTTTTTTTTTTGATTATATTATTAAAGAGATATGGAAAAACCAAAGGCACTTTCTCATGGCCACTTTTTAAGCTCTACGAAACAGGGTTGAGAGATTTTCTGTACGACGTTTCGTTTTTGTTAAGCCATCATCAACTTCATTTTTTTAAATACGGCACTCAATTGTTTATTGCATTTTTTGGAAGCAGTTATAATCCCAATTACAATGATGTGTAACACTTAATATTTTTCTGTTAAATAAACATATTTTCCAAAGGAGACAATGAGTTGGACAAGGAACGCACATCATTTCTTATGAGGGCGTTCCATATTTGTTCATAAATATTAAGTGTTATACATTTTTGTAAGTGGGATTATAAGGGGTTTAAAAAAAATTAATAAAAAACCCAGGTCCGTATTTAAAAAAATAAAGTTGATGATGGTTTAACGAAAACGAAACGTCGTACGGAAAATTTCTCAACACTGTTTTGTAGAGCTTAAGAAGTGGCCATAAGAAAGTTTCTTTTGTTTTTCCATATCTCTTTAATTAACGTCAGAAAAAAACAAAAACCAAATCAGCAAATTTCGTTTTTTTCCGGATATCTCGGGAAGTACCCGGAATTTTGCAATTTTCTAAAGAGAACATGGTTGGTTACGCAAATACACAACTTTGCTTTTTAGTGTAAATACACTAAATTAAAGAGGACAAAATTTCCTTCAAACACGTATAATAACTCTAAAGTCTGGAACAATCTATAACGTCGCTAGATCGTGTTGAAAAAATGGCATTTCTTGACTATTCGCTAAAAAGGTAAAAACATTATTTAAAGTGCGCGCAGGGCCCTACTATCAATTTTATACACCTCCAAAATAAATTATTTTATGATTACCAGGTTACCCTGGTTACATATAAGAAATTAGTAAAAGGAAGTGAGGTCCATAGTTTTTTTAAGATAATAAGGTTTTGATAAAAGAAAACAAATTTTGAACAAACTTTTATTTACACGAAAAAAAAGCAAAAACATAATTTTTTAAAATTTTCTATTCATTCGTCGTCCTCATCTGCAGAATTATCACCTAAAACAACGAGAATGGTGACTTCAGATAACTATAATAAAAGCATTGCCGTTCATGTTTATTAAGGATAAAATTTGGTATATATTTGCACAATAGACTTTAATGTTATTAAAAAAAAAAGATAAAACCAAAAATAAGAGAATAAGGAGAAGAAATCATTATCCGCATAAAGCTCAGGAATGCGTTCACAGATGATCCGTTTAAAAGAACCAGGTTGTATATCCGCAACGACGTAATGTTTTCTTTTTAGTCCTTTCTGGTCAGTGGACTGCTTAAGCTCTTGAAGGATAGGCACTGGTCTATCCACTGAAAAAAATATAATTATTATGACATTTTAATCTGTGCAAGTATAGTTCCCAATTTACAGTGATACATACTAGATTAGAATAATAATAACTTGTTATAGTAGAATTACCTTTGATCTTTGCAGGTGAAATGTCTTCATAGTCATTACTTAGCAGTATTTCTATATTGGAGCACCTTCTTTCACGATTTAGATACTGCCTGAAGGAGTATAACCCAACCCTTCTGCATTCTCAATGACCTTGCAGCCCTTTTGGCACTTGCACGCAATGAGTTTCGGAAGCTTTTATGGGGTTTTGCTCTCAAAGGATAGGAATGAACTTGCCTCAAATAACTTTTCATCCCCACTACTCAGGTGAATTTTTCCCAGACACTGCAGTACTTGGTGAAATACCCTGTAACTGTGTTGCTGGGCTGCAGCTCTAGTGAGGGGAATAAATGATACATTTCCGCTAACCTTGAATGCTGATGACACATACTGTTTGTACCGCAGCCCATTAATTGAAGTGGTGCGATGGTCTTCGCCATACAAGGCCACTAGGCCCTGCCTCCAAAATTTCTTCTGCACTTGCACAGATCAAAATGTCATATTTATAATTTTTCCAATGGAGTAGTTTACTGACCAGAAAGAACTAAAAAGAAAATATTACGTCGTTGCGGATATACAGCCTGGTCCTTCTAAACGAATCATCTGCGAACGCAATCCTGAGCTTTGCAGTTCATGACTTTTTTTTCTTGTTTCCTTATTCCGGTTTTACCTTTTTTTTTAATTATATGAAAGTCTATTGTGCAAAGACATACTTAATTTTGTCCATAATACAAATCAACCACATTGCTTTTATTATAGTTATCTAAAGTCTCCATTCTTGTTGTTTTAGGTAATAATTCTGCAGATGAGGACAACGGATTAATATGACTTTTTTGTGGACCTGTCTAATTTGTTTTAGACAGCTTCATAGAAACACCTCGGCCGTGGTTAGGTCCGGGTACGTTGGGGGCTACAAAGTGTAGCCATTTCTACCAATCAATCTTGGACCACATTTGCGGTAAAGCCATATGTTGTCAAAAATAAAACACCTACATTTTTGAGCCCATTTTTTGTTTAGTTATAGTCTGTCTCAAAATATATCGTATGGATTTTGACGGACCATACCCCAATATACCTTTAACGATTTTATTACCTATTGTTATTGGATAAACCCATTTGTTCATAAGGGCATTGGTGGGTGTTGAATAACCGTTTTTACTGTGCGTTTCGAAAAAGTTGTTTTACGAGAATATAACTATGTCGCGTCGAAATCATTTGTCATTAGATGTAAAATAGGTTGTGAAAAATGTGGATGAAACTTTTATCAGTAGAGGTCTAATTAAACAAGAAGTTTTAAAAGAAACCTGTCTACTTACAAAACTCCAATATCATCGATAAGGGATATTATTATTATTAGTGCAGAATTGAACAAAAGAAAAAAACGTAGTGATTTTCAATCTCACCGTATAGACAATAGTGATCAGGACCTAATAAGAAGGAAAATGTATTGTCTTTATGAAAGCGGAGATATTTCTACCTTGGATAAAGTGCAAAAGAAGCTAGACGAAGACGAAACCAATATAAATATTAGCCGTGCCACCCTCCATAGAGTTGTTTGTAAAATGGGATTTAAATACCGCAAAATAGACAAAAGACAAGTAGTAATGGAATCGCACATATTACGCACTTGGAGATTTAATTACCTTCAAGAAATTAAAAGATATAGGTTAGAAAACAGATCCATAATTTACCTTGATAAAAACATGGTTGATACACACGACACAGTATCCAAAGGATGGGTTGATTCCAGTCAAAACTGTCAGACGAAAGCACCTTCAAATAAAGGAAAACGCATTTCCATAATACACGCTGGTTCAGAAGACGGATTTGTCCCAAACTGCTTGCTGTTGTCTGCACAGAATATTAGGGATTCTAGCTTGAATTATCATGAGGATACCAGTGCAGAACTTTTTGAAAACTGGTTTCAAAATTATCTTTTAAAAAATATTCCAAACAACAGTGTTATTGTCATGGTTAACGTAAGCCACCACAGCCGTCTGTTACACAAAGCTTCATCAAGTTCAAAAACTCAAATCCAGGAATATTTGTTAGAAAATGATATTTATTTTGAATTCAGTTCCAAAAAACGCATCTTTTGGAAGTCCTAAATTCATATGCAATTAAAAAACAATATGTTTGTGATAATTTGGCTGAACAGGCTGGACATACTGTCTTACGGCTTCCTCAATATCACTGTATGTTTAACCCCATAGAGCATTTGTAGAACCAAGTAAAATCAAAGATCAGAGCAGAAAATGTTACACCTACTTTAAGTCCCAGTGTTATAAATTTAATAAAAAATGTTATTATTAACATACCAGTTGAGAGCTGGAAAATTCACTACAGCACATTATAAAAATTGAGGACTCTTACATTTCTATCCAAAACAACATTAATCCCATTGTAATTAATCTTAATGATGACTCTGATAGTAAAACAGAATTAGATTTAGATATTTAAATTAAAAATGTAATTATGTATAGATAATGCAGTTATAAATTTATTAAAACTTTGCAAATATTTAATTTCTTAATGTAATTTTAAGATTATACTTACCTAAATAAAGAATAAATTATAAATCCTTATATTATTAAAGTCCGTCCCTAATGTTCTGTCCTTTAATACCTACCGATACGCAGTTTTATTACTGTCTTCAGGTATAATCCATAAATGAAGGCAAGAGCTAACACGGTATACTTTGAGACAGACTCTACCATGGAAACAAAATATTTCGAAAATATTATTCCTTCAGGGTACCCTAGGCGATATAAATAATTGAAAAGATTTATATCAAAATAATGACACGCAGCGTTTATTATGCAAACTCAAGAGTTTGCATAATAAACAAAAATATGATGTTTTGTTTATAAAACAGCAGAAAATTTGATGTTGTATAAATTTTTGATATTCCAATAAACATCTATGTCCAATTAACATTTAGTCCAGTCACTAAATATTTTTCGCTCCGAATTCTTTATAACTAAAACAATTGACTTGAAATTTTGACAGTAATTTTTATAAAGCACAAGTAACAAAAGTTATATAGCGCCAATATGCGCTTTCACCCCGGAGATGAAATCCACCCCTTTTTGGGAGTGTAAATGTTAATATTTAAAATAACTTTAAAGACCGATAAATAAACTAATTTTAGGCTTAACATGTGGTATAAAATTTTTTGATAACCCAATACTTTTTGTGTTATATTATGTGATTAAAGATGTCGAAAAAAAATATGTTTTTGAACTGTTTTTCTCGAATAACTAATAAACTTTGCGATTTAGGAAAAAAATTGTTTCTACCTTAAATAAATCCTATACAAAAAAAAAACAAAAAAAATATGTTTCCTTTATTTATTGTTATAGGCACAATACAAAGTATTGCAAAGTTATGGCTTTTTAAAAGCAATTTTTTTGCCATAAATTTATTTGAAGGTTTTAAAATTAAGCAATAAAACTGGCGAAATTACCAGTAGTAATAAAATTTATCGAAACCCATGAATAACTCACTCTTTATGCCTTGATAATTTGTCTTAAACTTTTGAATGGTTAAAAAAACGTGAAATGTGAAGAAAGGCAATTTAAATATATATTTTTATTTTTGAATTCTTTAAAACTTTCCTATCTTTCAAAATAAATTTAAAACTAATTACTATTCGTAAAAAGTTGTTCTGAACTAAAATCCTAAAGTCCGTGTACACTAAGGGCACATATACACTTCTCCAATAAATTAACGCACCACCAAAAAGTAACCAAAAGTTTAAAGTTAATTTTGGTCGAAACCACTTATCCGACTTGGACCATTTTTTTAAATAACAAGTTGTCTCTTTCAGAAATTAGTATACTACTCTCTTCGCATAAAAACTTATTTTTTTATAAGTACCGAATGTTACAATAATAACGGGCTTTTTAATAAAATTTATAACACCCTGTGGAGTTTAGCAGTTACAGTACCAAGTTATAATTCAAAGCACACTCTAGCCTTATCTTTTTATAACATTTTGTTTTTTGATTTACTCTTTTATCTTAGCTACTACAAGAGAAACACAATTTTATAGCAGAACATGTTTTTATTGACTTTAATTATCATTAAAAGTACTAGAGTAAGAAGCAGGCTATGGAAAAACAGAAATAAACAGTAATTGTCATCAGTTAACTGAAGCCGTCAAAAAACAGTTGATAGAAGTGTGTTTTCTGTGTTAGCCCTTAACGTTTGATTTTTTTGTAAAATTTTTAATTTTGCTAGTATGCAACGTAAAACACAAAATCTTACTCGCGAAGAATGTGTTCAAGTATTAGTCCTGTTTAAGGGTTGAAGGTTGAAATAACCGAATAATTGGCGTACGATTTAATGTATGTCATACAACCATTTTACGGGTCATAGAAAGATACAGATAGACTAGAAGTCATGTTCCCAGACCGGGACAAGAAAGGAGGCGAATAACGACCCCGATTCATGAGCCTTTTTTAAGATTTTTGCCCTAAGATAACGTTTTGTAACAGCCCGAAATCCTTCAAAGTCAGTTACGAGATGCCGTGGCTAAAGTTTGTGAAAAAACTATTCGAAACCCGACAAAGGGGGAAAATAATTTGAGACCTAGAATTGCTGCTCAAATCCAGCTTTAACTAGAGATCATCGAAGAGCGAGGAGTAATTTTGCCGGGGACACCAAAATTGGTTAGAGTCGGAATGGCAGCAGTATTATTACCTGATAAGCCCCGTTTTTTTTTTGTACAAAAAGACAGGCATATGCGTGTATATGGCCCCCAACAATGGTATGCTCAGTGAATTTTTTCAAATACCACATTATTTGAAGGGGGATCTGTGATGGTCGGGGGAAAGGGATTTCGACTGGTCGCACGGAACGTGGTCATAAATAATGGAAGCCTTACGGCTAAAAGGTACATATTGGGGTTTAGATCAACATGTAGTGCCATTTCCCTAAAAAGGGAAGGTTTTTTTTGATGCACGATAATGCCAGGCCTCACGTTGCTCAAAGTGAAACCCAAATTTATCCCCAAGAAGTCGGGTCAATACCATGGCATGGCCAGCTCAAAAACCCCCGGGTTTAAAACCCCTAAAAAACCTCTGGGCTACTGTTGGAAGAACACACTAAAAAACCCCAATCATTTAAAACCCGTTGGAAACGTTGGGCGGAGACTGATTCAAATATGGAAAAAAATGGACCAAAAAAAGATATAAGGTCCCTTATAAGTACGGGCCCGGGGCTGGGGAAAAATTATTCGTGCCAGAGGCGAAAATACTCGCTACAGACTCTTGTTTACCATTTATCTTTGCTTTTTTTTTTTTTTTTTTTTTTTTGTTAAATTTATTTTTTCCCTAAAAAAATGTTCTGCTAAAAAAATTTTGTTTCTCTTGTAGTAGCTAAGATAAAAAATAAATAAAAAAAAAAAGTTATAAAAATATAAGGCTAGGGGGTCTGCTTTGAAAATTAATTTAAAACTGTAACTGCTTTTCTTCCGGGTGTTATACATTTTAAAGGAAAAAATCCGTTTAATTTTAAAACCCCTATTTATAAAAAAAAAAAGGTTTTATGCGAATAAGTGGGGTTCTAACTTTCTGAAAGAAACAACTTGTTTTAAAAAAAAAAAAACCCCCCAAAAAGGGTAAGTGGCGGCCAAAAAATTTCTTTAAACTTTTTGGGGTTTTTTTTTTTGGGGGCGTTAATTTATTGGGAAGGTTAAAAAAAATTTCACACACTCACATCGTAATGAACACCTGATAAAAAGGGGGTTTTTTACTATTGTATACACATGTATCCCTTTTATAATTTTAGTATGGGTCATTATATTTTACTTACTTTTACTCCCCCCTTTGTGTATGCATACTTTTTTTTTGTATGTCCATTTCCCAAATTTTTGGTTTTTCATCATCATCATTATTATCCCGGGGTTTTTTGGGGTCCCTGCCCTTCCCGTTCCCCGCTTTCACTCTGTCTTCCCAATCTCCTGGTTGTAGATCATGCCCCGACATGGCCTTTTGTATTAATCCCATCTGTGTCGCCTTAGGTCTTTTTTTTTTCCTTTTTTTTTTTGGGTTTTTTTGGGTATTCATGTGTTATTCATCCGGTTAACTTGTCCGTACCAGACCGTTAAATTTCTTCATTATATTTGTTTGAACGTTCATGAT
>JAHBCN010012624.1:0-26242 GCA_019359885.1 Listronotus oregonensis
CACTTCGGTTTAGTTGGAAAAGTCAAAACAATACCAAAAGAATAATGATGACGTCATTTTTGTCAAAACCGAAAATGATATTTAATATTTAATCTACGTCGACATTGTTCCTTTGTGACAGTTCAACAATTTCCAGCATAATTTACAGGATGGCGATTTTTTTTTAAATGGATTTTCCCCATTAATTTTGTATTTTAGGTTAAAAGTTAAAAATAAGGGAGTTTTCTTGAGTGGCAGTGGATTCTTCGGAAAATTCTGGGATAAAAAATAATTTCACATTTACGCCCTTTTTTTCTATAATTTTTTTATGTTCAGATTTTCACTATCATAAGAGGAGATCTCGAGCTTTGTCACACTATTGAGCCACCTTGTAAAAGTAGAATGTTTATAACGTATTTGTACTAACTTTGTACGGCAAATGTTTGACTAATTTAAGGATTAAAAGTTCATATGAACTGAAAAGTTCCTTGAATAATTTTTTTTAAACAGAAACCTGTGTTTCGTATCAGAATCATTCTAACGGAAATTTTACGTCACATCTGGTTAGTTATTAAGTCTTTTTTTCTGCTCACACTCTACACCGTTTTGAATTTGCTTTAATTTTATATGTTTTTTCAATGAAAATTTAAATAATTCTTATTACTTAAATGTTTCTTTATGTTACTAAATGTATAAAAGCAGGTTGTGTCTCAATTCAACTAAAAATGGATCACAATAAATAAATAAACCTCTACATTTGAAATATGCTTTTCAATCAAATAATTTAAATGTATGTGTAAGGTTAAAATTTGTATATTTTAAAATTTTACAGCAAAAAATGTAGTCTCTATCTTTATTTATTTTTAAGTACTAAAAATATATATTTTAACATTGCTTAGTATAAATAATTACTACCAAAAAAAGCAAGACCAGCAAGACTCTTGCAGCTAGACCAAGACCAAGACCAAGAAAGGGTGGTGCAAGACCAAGACCAAGAACAAGACCTTCTTTCGGCTTGCAAGACCAAGACCAAGACTAGGCTTGCAAGACCAAGACCAAGACCAAGACTAGCCCGGTCTTGGTCTTGGTCCTGCTGCTCATCACTAACCGTTATTAACTTAGCAATTGTTAAAATTTAACAACGGTTTAGAATGTTTAACAAAATGTCAGATTTTGACAGGTTGCCTATTAAAATCATTGAATAACACTGACAATGACGTTTTGTTAAACATTCCAAACCGTTGTTAACTTTTAACAATTGCTAAGTCCATTGTAAAATTTAACAACGCGATCATCACTCGACCGTATGACTTGTTCCTCCCTTGTTACAGGTTGTCACACTTTGTCAACCATCTTCCTTGCCCTTTTAGTGTGTCGTAATTTATGGATTACCTGTAATTTTCCGAGACCGTGGGCAATTGACATTACATTATAAACGTTAAAAAGTAAAATATTTTTATTTAATAAATAATAATTTATTTGAATCGTATAAAAAAAAATTTTTTTTTCTTTTTCATAAAATTAAAAAAAATGTGCCAAATAAAGTGCAATAGTACTTACCAAGTAAAAAACATAGACCTATAAATTGATAAAATGTAGATCCACCTCGTCTTAATAAAATGCCAAACAATAAGCAAAGTTGAAAACTGTAAGCAATAATCAGCATAAGTTGAATTTGAAAAATATTTTTAAAAAATATCACGATCTTGTGAAGCCTTAAAGCTAACATCTCAACTTCTCTGGCAGTCTGTAACACATAACCGCGATTTGTTAATTTTCTAAATTTAATTTTAAGAATTAACTTTCCTAATTTAAAGTACCTGCTTTTTACGATTAGTAACAAAATTGACATAATAACGCATTCCAAAATTAAAAAATAGGTTAAAAAAAACATGCAGCGGAATACCATAAGTAATGGATTATGTCTCGTTTCATTTTACTGGTATAAGGTAAATACCCCAGATTACCAAGTACAAAAAGCACCAATGTCAGGATCATTATATAGAAATTACCATTTCGATACATTTTCTTTTTAAATTTTGGTTTCTTTTTAAACAAAATGCTATCTACTAATGACAATTCATGGAAAAGTTGTTGCCAAATTAATCTTTTAATATAAGAATTGGCAACTACGTCAAGCACTGTTAGGCACGTTACACCTGTCAACGACACGCCCAATATTCGTAACGTAATTTTAGTATTTCCTAAATTCTTATTTTGCTCCCAGAAAATCGCACCAGTTAAAAATATCGATAAGATGGACAAAAATATGACCCTACGTTTATAAGGTTGTTCTTTTAGTAAGGTGTTGCTTTCAAAGTCAAAGTAGGGAAAAAGGCCCAAATTTCGTGCAAAATTAGCAATTAAAATAAAAAAAGGAATATCTAAATGAGCCTTCATACTGTTGTAGACTTAAGTCTTGACCCTTTACTAATGAGTTTAATGTTTACTTTACTTAATAAATATTTATTGATCTTTACGCTTAATCTTTATAAATTATCATTAATTTCCTTGATGGCAACTGAAAAATTCTTCGTATTTAATGAACTTTCAAAAACATCAATTAGTTACAAATATGGATAATGTATATGGGCTATTGACTATTACTTTTAGTACAGTAGCTGAAGCTTTGGCTTAAATTTTCACAGAAGGTAGGAAATTTAATTTAAAGTCAAACAAATCAAGCGTATTCTTTCTTCCCTTAATACTAAAAAATCGTCTGGGCTGGATGGCATACCATTAATCGTCTTAAAAAAAAAGTGCTCTCGAGCTTGCACCCATCCTAACTCGCCTCTTGCAAATCTCTTAGGACTCGGGCATTTTCCCGGAGAGTTGAAAAGCTGCACGTGTGCAACCTGTCCCCAAAAAAGGATCCAAAACTCTCCCTTCGAACTATAGACCTATATTTCTTCTTTCTGTTGTTTACTAAGTAATGGAAAAATTTATCAATTCACAAATCTTAAAGTATCTGGAAAAACACAAGATCTTACATGATAGACAGTATGAATTCCTTCACAGAAGATCCACAGCTGATCTTCTTTCCTTTGTCTCACACAACTGGAACAAGTCCCTTGAGTCCCCTTGGTCAATCCCAGATCGTTGCTCTTGACATATCCAAAGCTTTTGATCAGGTCTGGCATGACATCTGATCCTTTTTACGGTCTTCCACATAAGCTTTGCTCTTTGCTCTCCAGTTTCCTTTCTAATCAACGTATATCAGTTATTGTAGATGGTCATTCTTCCAGCTTCTACCAAATTAATGCTGGGGTGCCCCAGAGCACAGTGCTGGCACCCACGCTGATTCACCTACACATTAACGATCTTCTCTTTTTCACAATCAATCCCATTCATAGTTATGCTGACGATAGTACCCTCCACTCTAGAATTCAATTTCTTAAGCCAACATGTAATTCTGATTTGGAAAACAAGCGCAGGTCAATGCAAATATCTCTTTCACAAGACCTTAAACTTATCTTGGATTGGGGCGCCAAAAATCTTGGTCAGTTTTTTTGCCTCGAAAACACAGTCATGTTCGCTGTGGCGAAAAATGTCTGCCAATGCAGATCCGTTACATATGAGCGGCCAAGTTTTGCAGAACCAAGAGTCGTTTAATCTTGTCGGCGTTACTTTTGAGAATAACCTTAACTGGCACAAGCACATTTCATCTATAGCCTTGGCAGCTTTAAAAAGCTTGGATTTCTCTGTCGAGCCAGAAAGTATTTCTCTTCTTCCAATCTGTATACTCTGTAGGTATCCCAAATTAGACCCTCTTTCGAATATTGTTCTCATGTCTGGGGAATGGCGTCCCCTACAACACTTAGCATTCTGGACGTCATTTAAAGAAGAGCCGTTCGTCTTATTAATGATCCCATACTTACAGAAAGGCTTCCTCTTCTTGCCCATCGTTGAGCTGTAGGGGATCTCTCGCTCTTCTATAGGTATTTTCACGGCTTCTTTTCAGAGAAGTTGCCCAATATAATTCCTCCTCTGGCGGCTCCCAGCAGAGCAACACGTAGTGCAACTTTTATGCATATTTTTACAGTTCAGTTAAAGAGTCCCCGAACTTCCCGCTTTCTTTGTTCCTTCATCCCTAGAGTGTCAAGACTATGGAACCTGCTTCCCGCAGAAGTTTTTCCTTCTCCTCCCAATCTCCAAATATTTCAAGTCCAAGTCCCGTGTGAACAAACTTTCTCTCACAACACTGAAGACACCCACGGTACGTTAGTACTTAGGCATCAGCCTTCGTGGACTGTCCCAAGATAAAAAAAAAATAGGCCAAGGATCTAAGTTTTTATCATGCCAAGAGGCGCTTTTATCCTGGGTTGGTTGCCACCCCATCTTGGGGGTGGAAATTTTTTATAACATTTTAACTGCAGGAATCGATGAAGAAAGTAGTTCTTAATAAAAAATGTTCCATACATTTTTTTTGTAAAACTAGTATTTTTCGAGTTATTTGCGATTGAAAGTAACAGCTTTTTGAAAAAAAAAACGACGTTTTTATGGGTTTTAGCTTTTGTTTATCGAATGCTAAATTTAAAAGATTCAGTCAAATAGCAAAGCATTTTTTGAGGAAAAAATTTAAAAAGTATAAAATTAAATTATCTTTAAAAAAAAGTCCCTAGCGTAAAAATTGAGCGAGTTATGATAAAAATAAGGTCGGTCCCTAATTTTTTTCTACGAGAAAATCTGTAGAAACAACCCCCTAATTACCCTCCCAATTAAAATTGATCTTTAGCCCTTTGTGATTCTTTTAATATATGAATTACTAATACATCCCAGAAGTTTGATCAATTTAAAACACTTAATTTTAGAGAAATTGGAGCTTAAAGTGAAAAACGATTTACCGCAATTTCGTAAAAATAACTCCAGAAATACTGGAAAAACGAAAAAAAATACTAGAGTACTAAATAAATAAATAAATAAATAAATAAATAAATAAATAATGCCTTTATTTTACGTTTAATATAATATTACATAATGTACAGTTTTATAAAATAGGTGGCGGTATCCAACTTAAGCTGCTCATACAACCACCTTGAGTTGAAAAAATATTTAATTGAAGTGAATAAGAGTAAAAGGAAAAAAAGAAGATAAAAGTATTTTGAATTAGAAAGATAGAAAATACATACTAAATATATTACGAATAACAACAAAAAAAGTAATTTAAACAATATGATATAGTTATTAATACCTACGGCTAAAAATTATATTTATTTTTTTATTTTAAACTCTAATTTTTATCATAAGCGCAGAAATTTATCAATTATAATTTCGGCTATTTAAAAGAAATGGTTTATATCTTTTTTGAAAGAGGCGGAGCTAGGAGCCAATCTGACGTCCGCGGGCAGACTGTTGTAGAGAGTAACAGCATTGTAGCTAAATGAACGTTGGAAGAGGGAGGTACTGTGCCTAGGCACACTATACAGGTCACAGTGGCGTGTATTAGAGAGTGCACATCAGTGCCCCTAATCAATTTATTAAAAAGATATAAGGGTAACTTATATTGTCGAATGTTAAAAGGAGAAGCCCTAAATGTAACTGAAATCTTTCTTTAACTGTTAACCAACCCGGACTCCAACAGACATGGGGTGACATGATCATACTTACGCAACCCGAAACTAAACTTAAGACAAGCATTTTGTAGCTTTTGTAAACTATCTTTATTCCTTTGGACGAGTGCTGGCCAATAAACAACATCACAATAAGTTAAATGTGATAAGATGAGAGTGTCCGTCAATCTCAACTTTATATTTCTATCAAATATATCTTTATGCATGTATAAAAGTCTTAATTTACCGAAGACTGTTTTTATTAAAGAAGATACATGAGTAGTTTAAAACTAAGATCAGAGTCAATAGTGAGTCCCAGGTTTTTTGACGTTTCAATCGGTTTCAGCACTCCACCATTGACTGCAATCTTGAAATTAGGATCCGCGAGAATACTGTCCCTTCCCTTGCCAAAGACCATGATCTGACTCTTGCTCTCATTAAGAACCAATTCATGAGCTCTTGACACCTTAAAGATACGTTCCAGGTCCGTATTAATTTTAATCACAGCAGGACCAACTTCATTAGAAAAAAAAGAAAAATAAATTTGTGTATCGTCAGCGTATTGGTGAGATTGGCAAAATTGCAAAAATCCATGGAAGACAGCAGTATATAGTGTAAAAATTAAAGGACCCAAGATACTACCCTGGGCTACACCTCTGTTAAGAAAAATAGTATTAGACGACTCATTACGTAACACAACTCTTTGCTTTCGATCCGTAAAATAGTCTTTAAATAAATGCAAAGCCATATTACCAATTCCATAATATTTCAATTTGATTTCCAATACCTTATGATCTATAGTATCGAATGCCTTACTGTCGCCAGCTCTAAATAGATCGTCAGTAACATTCAATAGAGCAGTTCTGGTGCCGTGTTTATCACGAAAACCTGACTGTGTAAAATGGAGAACACTATTGACGCTCAGAAATTGATTCAATTGATCTGCTATAACTCGTTCCAAAACTTTGGATGAGGTGGGCAATTTACTTATAGGTCTAAAATCTGGTAGCTCTAAAGGATTTGATTTTTTGGCAAAGGAACCACAATAGCAGTTTTCCACAAGGTTGGAAATCGTCCGTTGTTTAAACACTGGTTAATAATAAAAGTAAAGTGCGAGCTTAAATACGGAATTAAGTAAAGTAACATTTTCAAGTTAATACCATCACAGCCTGTTGCATTTGTTTTAATGTTATAAATTATTTTTCTACTGATTCAAGGGATACTTCGGTAAACTTAAATTCATCGTAGGTGCCAAATTTCTGATCTACGTAATGTTCCTCAAGGAAGTCCTGGTTGGAACCCACAACTTGTGGTAAAGAATTAACAAAAAAGTTGTTAAAGTCATTTGCTGAGCCAACTTCCGATTGAGCAAAACTGCTATCTTTTAAGGAATTTAAATTTAAATATTTTATAGTTCTCCAGAAATTTTTGGGATCTCTTTTAAATGTATTTATTGTAGCTTTTTTAATTACAAGGATTTCCCTTTGCTTAGATTTTCTGTACAATAAACATTTTGCGAAATATGGTCGTTTAAACCTCTATTTACGAGCGATCACCACCTTATTCGAGCCCCTTAAACTCATCCCTTCCTTTAAAACTAAGGGATTTAATTTACAGAACCTTATAGCTCTTAAAAGACCATACAAAATCATTTTTGAAAAAAAAATCTATTATTAAAACTAACGGAGCTATGTTTAAAAAAACAATTAATTTTGTTTCGAAAAATTCGAATAGCCCACTTCGGAGCATAATAATCCACATAACTGGTATACTTTATACTTTTACCGGTATAGGAATATCTAAATGAGCCTTCATACTGTTGTAGACTTAAGTCTTGACCCTTTACTAAGGAGTTTAATGTTTACTTTACTTAATAAATATTTATTGATCTTTATAAATTACCATTAATTTCCTTGATTGCAACTAAAAATGTTTTCGTATTTAATGAACTTTCGACAACATTAATTAATTAAAAATATGGATAAAGCATAGGGCTATTGACTATAACTTTTAGTACTGGAACTGAAGCATTTTGGCTCGGAATTTTTTCGTCCCACATGGATTTTCCTTACATTTTTGCAGAAGGTACGGAATTTAATTTAAAGTCAAACTCGCCACTCTTGAATCTCTTACGACACGGGCATTTTCCCGGAGAGTTGGAAAGCTGCACGTGTGCAACTTGTCCCCAAAAAAAGATCTAAAACTCTACATTCTAACTACAGACCTATATCTTTTCTTTCTGTTGTTTGCAAAGTAATGGAAAAATTCATCAATTCCCAAATCTTAAAGTATCTGGAAAAACACAAGATCTTAAATGATAGACAGTAGGGATTCCGTCACAGAAGATGAATGAGTTTGTGTTCTCATTTGGTAAACGACATTCTTCAAGTGACCCCATAGAAAAGTGTCCAAAATTGTAATATTTGGACTATTAGGTGGTCATCTAATAGTGCCATAACGTCCAATCCACTGATTGTATCGGCGATTGAGATACTGCACAACTTGATGAACAGCAAGGGGCGGCGCTCCGTCTTGTTGCCAAATTAACTTACGATACGTTTCGAGTGGCAATTCTTCTAAAATGTCCTCAATATTGTTTTCAAGAAGATTGAGATATCTTTCTCCAGTTAAGGATCCCTCATAAAATATTGGCCCGACAATTCTATTGTTAAGAACACCACACTAGACATGAAGAGGAGACCTCCCTTGGTATTTAATCTCTTGAAATTTCGTAGGATTTTGTCTAGCTGGGCAATGCGTATTGCGTCGGTTAAACATTCCCGATGTAGTGAACGTAGTTTCATCCATCCAAAGAATCGTTTGAAATAGGGTCGTTATGTTGTTCATGGATTAAAATCTGGGAAAAAAAAATTGAAAGCGAAGTTCCTTTTGTTCACGTGTTAATTGCTGCACTGGAAGAACGTGATATGGAAAAATACTTAAAATATTTCAGTGTTCTCTGAACCTCGCATAGATTACTCTTCTTCTTGCAGGGCCATACCTCAAGTCTCTAACTGCGTCAGTAATTGACTTCATGGGATACAAAGTAAAATAATTTAGAATAGCTCAATCCCGGTTTTTTTTTTTCTCATTGTAGTCCTTTTTCTAATATGTAATGATTTTTCTTCGAATAAGACCTTCAGTTTTAAAATCCCCTTTTTACTGATATGTTTTTGGTGGAAATATGCAACATATCCCCCGTTGTGTTATCTGGCGTTTCTCCATATTTATAATAAAAGAGTTATAATTTGAAGCCGTTCTTCTGATAAAAAAACCTCAATATTAAACTGCTCCAAAAGGAATAAACGTATTTTTAAAAATTTTTGACTTTGACAAATAAGCACCTGTGACCTGTGGCAGCCAAAGGTTTTTCGGGTAAACTATTCTTATAGTACCCAGGAAATTTTTTGGCCATTGCAGCAGAACCGCAGGAAATAAAACCCAGCAACTCTTTTGTTTTTGTTTCAAATGTTTTTCTGATTAAATTAGTGAATTCTACGGAAAAAAAATACACAAAATGGCTATATTCGTATTTTAAAAAAGTACAGGGAAGTTCAAAAATAAAGCTCTGTTTACTTTAAAATAAATAACCCTGTACAATGCTTTAAACAAACGTTGTTAATGCTTTTGTGGGCTCTTGGGAAGAACAAGGGGGCACTACAACCTCAGACGAGGTACTAATTTACCTTGTGTGTCAGAAATTTCTCATCAGATGCTGTTATTAACAATTCTTTTACTTGATTCCAATCCAGAACCTTTGACTTTTCGGTTTATGGACATCATTTTGCCTCTTTAAACATGCAGTTAGTTTGCAGTGCTGGCCAATGTTAACGTTAGTTTCCTTGATTATTATTGCTTTTAGCATTGAATACTGGCTCCACAGCGTGAAGCTTTCAACTTGGTCGATTTCTTTAAGAAATAGGCCAGAAGCACCTTTTTTCGTAATGTTTTCAACATTGCGACTGGCGCACCAGTTTTTATATTCAGAAAACTGCTTCTTGTAAATTTTCTTTGATTTCGTTGGCAAAAATTGATTTATTGCCTTTTCGGCTGCCTTTTCTATCTCTATATTCATTACCACAAATGCTCAATTTTTGACAATTTCAGTTTGATAGCGTCATATTTTGTTTAGTGTCATAGGAACACAGAAATTATTTCTGGTAGTGTATAGATGTCAACAATATAATAACCTTACACCTGACTTCCCCTTTTAACAATATATTAGAGTACCGTTAAATAGTTTTTTATATATTTATTTTTTTATATTATATTATCTAAAAAATCCCTACTCATTCCCCATTCTCTATAATGGCAAAAATAATTTAAATAAAACTTTATTTCGAAACTAAATTTAACGAAAAATAATATTACTCTTTAGAGAAACACATTATTAATTTTATTTAAATATTATAATTAAAATATTACAAAATAAATAAAAATAATTTATAAATTATACTAGTTTAAATTATTAAGGATTTTTTTTAATGTTGGTGGCTCGATTCCCACGATTCCCCATAAGCTTTATTTCCCCATTGGTCTCCGCATATTTATAAAATTCCCCATGTTTGGGAAAATTTTCCATAGATCGGCAACACTGTTGTCGATCGTCGCACGAATGCTCCAAACAGTATTCCCCTTTTCTGGTTGGGCCGGAAGAAGAGAAAGCGTTTTCTGCCTGTCTTGATTTCAAGCCTTTGCCTATTAAATTGACATCTCCTTTTATCGCACTGAAAATCTCTGCACCTAAGAAATTGGTTTGCCAGCCGTGTATATAACTCTAGTAGGGATAGTTTGGGGTTCTGGCCCTCCCACTCCGGAGCAGATTTATATCTTAAAAACCCCAAAATTAGGAATCTGACGCAACGCGTTGTTTAGGCGTGTTCATTACTATCCTCAAATGTCAAATGTCACCTTTCAGCTTCCCAAAAGCCACCTGTCACCTTCATATATCAGAAATCACGGAACTTAGAAAAGTTTGCTTCTTGGATAAGATCTATCTTAGGGTCTTACGCATGCGCTAAAATAATGACGCCCCGTCAGCTGTCAAATGACACCTGTCACTTGTCATATTTTGCGAACCACGTGTCTTAGAATCTGCATCGTGGATGAGATCTATCTTAGGGTCTTACGCATGCGTTAAAAATAATGGTGCCCCCTCAAATTTCATCTGTCACCTATCAATGACTATGACTTAAAAACCAGCTTACGTGGATGAGATCCTGGGTATTACGCATGCGTTAAAAAATAGTACCTGTCAGCTGTCACTTGTCCCTCAAATGTCAAACCCCAACATGTGGGGGGCCCCGCCTAAGCACCAGGCCTGGGGGCTTAAGCGTGGGCCCCAGAGCCTTATATTCAGCTCGCATAATTTAAACCATAATTTTTGAATATTAAATAATAAAACACATTGCATATATTAAATTAATTTATTTAAGTCACATCTTTCATTGACTTTTAGCAATTTTATACACCAAGTTTAGTTACCAATACACTACAAGCTACGGTAATAAAAATAATTAAACTGTTATAAGTTTCATCTGAGCGGATAGTGACGGCTGGGGAAAACCCCTGCTGTGTGGTTACGTTGACACAAGGCTCGGTGCTTGATTTATTAATGTTTTCCATTCCGTTTCTCCGAAAGTATGATCCCTATGTGGAATTTAACCCTTTTATCGGAGAAATAATTGAGCTGACGCTGGTACAAGTGTCTTAAATAAGCCAACAGGGGTTCCCATCCATTTATATGGAAATTTGAAAGCCATGAATTATTTGAAGGAAAATTCTCGGTTTCTAACATTATCGAACGGCTGGAGCATTATAAGGCGCATAAATGTAAAACATTTTGCACTAAGGCTACTAATACACATATGACGAACTTAACAGAGCCAGACTGAAACTTGAATGACTAAACTGTTGTAAAAAAAATATCGAAAACTTATTAATAATATTCATTAACATGGTGTTCAAAAATAGTATATGTGTTAAATATGCACAAGTGTCAAAAAGGCCTTAACAAAAAAACATCATTTATGAAAGATCGCTACCCACCCGGGGTGAAGGCACTTTTCCCGCTATTTGCCAATTTTTTTTCTTATAGTTTCTTCAAAATATGAGTTTTAGCATCACCTTTTCAAAGGCTTTATATTTTTTGCTTATATCTCAGCTAGTATTTCTCGGATCAATGCTTTTTTTATCTAAAAGATTTAGGGTGTTGAAATACATATATTGGTTGTTTAAAATGTAATATTAGCATAAAGCCTTTTTGGCAACACTATTTATAACTTTTTAATTTATTAAAAATTTAAATAATTCTTTTTATTCTAATTCAGGATGCTAAACATACTTATTTGATGTTTAAATTTAATATTAGATAACCCCTTTGGTAACACTATGTATAATTTTTTAAATTTACTGTTCATTAAAATAATTCTTTTTATTCTAATTCAAAATGTTAAAACATACATTTTAATGTTTAAATTTAATATTAGCATAAAGCCTTTTTGGAAACACTATTTATACTTTTTTTTTTTTACAGATTAAATTTTTTTATTCTAATTCAGGATATTAAAACACATATTTGATGTTTAAATTTATAATTACATAAAACCCTTTTGGCATCACTACGTATAACTTTTTTATTTATTATACGATTAAAATAATTCGTTTTTAAATGAATTGAAATTTTTTTTCTCTACCTTCACAAATTATAGACTTTCGGTTAAAATAGCAAGCCTTAATTACAAAAGATTTTTACAATTTAACAAGCAAGATTGATGTTCTGGGGTATTGATTAAACAGTTTAAAACTGATTTTAAAGGCGTTTAATGCTAATGACCCGGAGAGAACAATCACCCAAAATTTATGTAAAAAATTTGGTCCAAAATCATTTTCAGTAAAACAATAAATAACCCGGTAAAAAAAAATAGGTATTTATTTTATGAACCTAGTTTTTTTTATCTTTAAAGTCTCTAAAATCATTTCATGTTAGTAATATAAAAATAAGTAGGGGATTTTGTGGAAACTATGGGGGTTAGGCTGAAGGTGTTCCCATACAAGGTTTTAAATTGCCGTTTTTTTAAATAAAAGCACTGTTTTTCAAATAAAACCAAAAAACACTGTTTTCCCCAAATAACAGCACTGTTTTTTAAATTTTTTTAAAAACAACACTGTTTTTCCCAAAAAACAGCACTGTATTTTCAAATAACAGCAATGTTTTCAAATAACAACTGTATTTCCAAATAACAGCACTGTATTTTAAATAACAGCACTGTTTTCCCAAAAACCAGCAAAATATTTCCAAATAACAGCACTGTATTTCTAAAAAAAAGCAATGTTTTCCAAATAACAACTGTTTATTAATTAACAGCACTGTATTTTCAAATAACAGCACAGTATTTCCAAATAACACCACTGTTTCCAAATAACAGCACTGTATTTCGAAAAACAGCACTGTTTTCAAATAACAGCACTGTTTTCCAAATAACAACATTGTTTTCGAAATAACAGCACTGTATTTCGAAATAACAGCACTGTATTTCCCAAAAAACAGAACTGTTTTCCAAATAAAGCACTGTATTTCGAAATAACAAACTGTTTTCTAAATAACAGCACCGTATTTCCCAAAAAACGGACTGTATTTTCAAATACGGCATTTTGGTTAGTTGTGGTTAGTTGTGGTTAGTAAAGGAAATAAATTTAGGTTAGGTGTGTTTGGCGCCAAACACACCAGCCTAAATTTTTTTACCTCTAAACTAACTAACAAAACTAACCAAAAAAGCTCAATTTGTTTTTGTTAAAAAAAAGGGAAAAAACAGAAATCATAAAACAATAATCCTGCAGGCCAGTAGTAGAACTCCATAACAGCACCGTTTTCAAAAACGGTGCTGTTAAAGTCTACAGTGCTGTTATTTGCAAATACAGTGCTGTTATTTGGACAGTGCTTTTATTTGGAAAAAAGTGCTGTTATTTGAAAATACAGTGCCGTTATTTGGAATTACTGTGCTGATATTTAGAAAAAAAAGTGCTGTTTTTCGAAATACCGTGCTGTTATTTAAAAACAGTGCTGTTATTTGGAAAAACAATGCTGTTATTTAAAAAACAGTGCTGTTATTTGGAAAAACATGCTGTTATTTTTAAAAAAAGTGCTGTTATTTGGAAAAACAGGGCTGTTATTTGAAAAAGTGCTTTTATTTGGAAAAACAGGCTTTATTTGGGAAAAACAGTGCTGTTATTTGGAAATACAGTGCTGTTATTTAATAAACATGCTGTTATTTGGAAAAACAATGCTGTTATTTGGAAATCAGTGCTGTTATTTGGGGAAAAACAGTGCTGTTATTTGGGGAAAAAAAGTGCTGTTGGAATACAGTGCTTTATTTGGAAAAAACAGTGTTGAATTTTGGAAAAACGCTGCTGTTATTTGAAAATCTGTGCCCCTTATTTGGAAAAACAGTGCTGTTATTTAGAAAAACAGTGCTGTAATTTGGAAAATTTTTTACTGTTATTTGGCAAACAGTGCTGTTATTTAAGAAACAATTTCTGTAATTTGAAAAAACAGTGCTTTAATTTGGAAAAACGGCAATGTAAACCTTGTATGGGAACATCTTCAGCCTAACCATAGTTTCCACAACATCCCTAGTTATTTTTATATTACTAACATGAAATGATTTCTAGAGGCTTTAAGGGTAATATAGTACATAAAATTAATACCTATTTTAGGTTTTTTCTACCTGTTTATTGAGATTGTTTTACTGAAAATGGTTTTGGACCAGAATTTCATACATAAGTTTTTGCGATGATTGTTCTCTCCCGATCATTAGCATGAAACGCCTTCAAGATCAGTTTATTTAAACTGTTTAATCAATAACACAGAACATCAATCTTTGCTTTTTAAGTGTAAAAATCTTTTAATTAAGGCACACGAACATCAAATATATGTATGTTTTAATATCGAATTAGAATAATAAAGAATTATTTAAATCGGTTGATGAATAAAAGTTAGCCCATAGTGTTGCCAAAAGGTTTTATGCTAATATTAAATTTAAACATCAAATATGTATGTTTTAACATTTTGAAATAAAATAAAAGAATTATTTCAATCGATTAGTAAATAAAAAAGTTATACATGAAATGTTACCAAAGGGCTTTATGCTAATGATAGAACCCCAAACATCAAATATGTATGATTTAACATCCTGAATAGAATAAAAATGAATTATTTAAATCTTTTGATAAATAAAAAGTTTTGCATAGTGTTTGGCAAAAAGGGCTTTAATGCTAATATTAAATTTAAACCACTAATATGTATTTCCAGCACCTAAATCATTTAAGAAAAACAGCATTGATCCGAGAAATAGGAGCTGAGATATAAGCAAAAATCATATAAAGCCCTTTGGAAAAGGTGCGCAGATGCTAAAACTTATATTTTGAAGAAACTATAAGAAAAAAACTTACTTGGGCAAATAGCGGGAAAAGTGCCTTCGGCATTCCGACTGATAGCGATCTTTCATAAAATGATGTTTTTGTTAAGGCCTTTTTGACTCTTGTACATATTTAATACATATACTATTTTTTAAAACACCATGTTAATAATATTATTAACAAGTTTTCGATATTTTCTACAACAGTTTAACTCATTCAAGTTTCAGTCATGGCTCTGTTAAGTTCGTCATATGTCGTATTAGTAGCGTTAGTGCAAAATGTTTTTAACATTTATGCGCCTTATAATGCTTCCAGCCGCTTCGATAATGTTAGAAACCAAAATTTTCCTTCAAATAATTCATGGCTTTCACTTCAATATCATGACAATGGATTGGCACCATGTTGGCGACATTTAGGAACACTTGTACCAGCGTCAGCTCAATTATTTATCCGATACAAGGTTAAATTCCACTATAGGGATCATACTTTTGGAGAAACGGAATGGGAAAACATTAATAAATCAAACACCCGAGCCTTGTGTCAACGTAACCACTACAGCAGAGGGTTCCAGCCGTCACCATCCGCTCAGATGAAACTTATAACAGTTTAATTATTTTATTACGGTAGCTTGTAGTGTATTACTAACTAAACTTGTGTATAAAATTGCTAAAAGTCAATGTACAATGTGGCTTAAATAAATTAATTTAATATATGCAATGTGTTTATTATTTAATATTCAAAAATTATGGTTTAAATTATGCGAGCTGAATATAAGGCTCTGCGCTCCACGCCAGCCCCCAGGCCTGATGCTTAGGCGTGGGGCCCCACATGTTAGGTTTGACGTTTGACAAGTGACAGCTGACAGGTACTATTTTTTAACGCATGCGTAATACCTTAGGATCTCATCCACGTAAGCAGGTTCTAAGTCACGTGGTTTGACAGGTGACAGATGGCATTTGACGGGTACCATTATTTTAACATGCGTAAGACCTAAGATAGATCTGTCCGTATGCAGATTCTAAGACACGTGGTTCATGAAATATGACAAGTGACAGGTGTCATTTGACACCTGACAGGCGTCATTATTTGCCGCATACGTAAGACCCTAAGATGAATCTCATCCACGTAAGCAAACTTTTCTAAGTCACGTGATTTCTGATATATGACAGCTGACAGGTGACATTTGACAGATAGTAATGACCACGCCCTAATTAACGCGTTGCGCAAGGTTCTAATTTTTGAGATTTTTAAGATATAAAATCTGCTCCGGAGTGGGATGTGCCAGAACTTCAAACTATCCATGCACTAACTCTTATCCCCCATTTTAACCTTCCCAACAGATGTAATACAAAATATATTAGTTAGTATTGGATATAGGATATGAATATTTTAGGTCATTTTTAATCATAATCAAATGCCTAAATACCAATTTTATACTTCTGATCTAGAAATGATGACGTTTTTAATACAAACTTTCACCCTTCATTCTCCCCTTTAGGGGGTGAGGTTTCTAAAATTCTTTCTAGATGTTCATCAGAGATAATGTGGGATTCTAATAGTAAAAGAATTTTCAAATCGGTCCAGTAGTTTCGGAGCCTATTTAGTACAAACAAATAAACAAACATGTAAATAAAACAACTTGAACTTTGTTAAATGTCACGTGTATTAAATATATGTAGCGTTACAGCCCGTTTCGTAAGTACAACTACATCTTCAAGACGCTTACAAGATTGAGATAAAACCTTCAAAATTAATAAATAAATACATTGATGGGTAAAAATTCCAGATGGTACAGGTGGGTTACGTTAGGTAGAATTTTACATTTTTATTAGCAGATACAGCGGTATTGTTGTGTGTATAAACCTTTTTTTATAGTACTTTGAAAGAGTCGATTTCCTAGGTCTAATTGAGTATTTGAAGATTTACAGTGTTGTCTTTTTTTATGTTTATAAATTTCAATTTTCTCTAATAAAATCTAATTTTTGCCTTTTCTTTCGTGTATGTAATATTTCTAAATTTGTTATATCTGGGGAAATGTATGGTTGGAATCTAGAAAATGATTGGCAAGAATTTGAGGTTCTTTTTCCTAGTTTAAAACAAGCTTTATGTTCTTTATATCTAGTTTCGAAGTTGCGTCCCGTCTGCCCCACATAGCAGCCATTGCACTCATTACATTTAAGCTTATAAACTCCTGATTTCTTATATTTGTTTGTTTATCTTTAACATTAAACAATAGATTGGATAGACGGTTAGATGATTTAAAAGCTATTGAGACACTTTCTGTGGATAGAATATTCGATATTTTGTTAGAATGGGACCTAGATATGTTAGAGTGGAACTTATTTTGTTTTCTTTTTTATATTTGGATAAATTAGTTTATTGGCTATTGTTTTCTCTTTTTTTGCTATAAGGCGGTCTATTTCATAATTTATTATAACCGTTATTAGTGCCGATAGATTTTATGGTGTCTAGTTCTTTAATTAGATTATTTTTAGACAGTGGTATGGAGAAAGCTCGATGTATCATTGATCTGTACGCTGCTAGTTTTTGTGTTTTGGGGTGTAGAGAGTCAACGGTTACACAAATTATGAAATAGACTATAAAAAAAGAAAAAACAATAGCCAATAAACAAATTTTATCCAAATATAAAAAGAAAACAAAAAATAAGTTCCACTCTCTAACATATCTAGGTCTATCTCTAAAAAAATATCGAATATTCTATCCACAGAAAGTGTCTCAATAGTTTTTTAAAATCATCTAACCCTACCCAATCTATTGTTTAATGTTAAAGATAAACAAAACAAATATAAGAAATCAGGAGTTTATAACCAAATGTAATGAGTGCAATGGCTGCTATTGGGGAAGACGGGACCAACTTCAAAACTAGATATAAAGAACATAAAGCTTGTTTTAAACTAGGAAAGAACCTCAAATTTTCCCAAATACCCAAACCCCATACTTTTCCCAGATATAACAAATTTAGAAATATTACATACAGAAAGAAAAGGAAAAAAATTAGATTTATTAGAGAAAATTGAAATTTATAAACAAAAAAAAGACAACACTGTAAATCTTCTAAATACTCAATTAAAACCTAGGAAATTCCACTCTTTTCAAAGTACTAAAAAAAAAAGGTTTATACACACAACAATACCGCTGTATCTGCTAATAAAAATGGAAAATTCTACCTAACGTAACCCACCCGTACCATCGGGAAATTTTTTCCCATCAATGTATTTATTTATTAATTTTAGTTAGTTTTATCTCAATCTTTGTAAGCGTCTTGAAAAATTAGTTGCTGCGGCCGTAACGCCATATATTTTAATACCCCGTGCCCCATTTAACAAAGTTCAAGTTGTTTTATTTTAAAATTTAAAAATGTACTGTCACAAAGTAACGGACGAATCAATTAATTCTTTAAATAAACAAACAATCAAATTTTTTCTCTTTGTAATATTAGTCAATATTTAATTTCTTCCAATACTAATTTTTATTAGTTTTTAACTTTCCCAAAGTGAAAGCAAACAAGCAAGTCAGCAATAATAAATTTAAAACTGTTTAATTAAATAAAAAAAAACATAATAAAACTGAAAGCCATTGATTGAAAGCGTTTCTATTTTATGGGTTTAAATTTAAGATTTCGACGATTAAATTTACATTTTTTAGTGACAATACATAAAAAGAAAATTACTAAATTATTTATTGTTAAATATAAGAATCAATATATTTTTACAAGTAGAAAAGTAATTTTATTAGTTAATAAGTTAGTGAACGACTCTTTAGACTAAAAGCAACAACAGTATGAAGTCTGCGACAGATGTTACTTTATTTATTTCTGTTGCTAACTTTGCAAGAAATTTTTACCTTTTTCCTAACTTTGACTTTTTAAATAACACCCTAATTAAAGAACAGAGTTACAAACGAAAAGTTACATTTGTGTTAGCTATAATGATATGTTTAATGGGAACATCGTTATGGGAGATGTCCAGACATAAAAAAAGTATTATAGCTGCCTTAGGACTGACAGTAACAGGCAACATATGCCTGGCAGTGTTCATGGCAATTGTCAATTCCTATACAAAAAGATCAAGTTGGCATGAAATTTTTTGTGGTGTCGGTAGTAGATAAAAAATTTTTTTTACTAAAAGACCCATTTTTAAAAGAAAAATGTATCAAAATGGCAAACGTTTATGGTGTGTCTGACCTTGGTGATAATTATAATAAAATTTCTTGCCCATTTTTACAATTTTATGTCACAAAAAATATGCTTAATCTGTCTGTTATGGCCCGCCAAAATTTTAATTTTTTAAAATATTATCTGACTTTACAATGTATTATTATGTCAACTTTGTTTTGGGTTTTGAAACTTTGATATTATACATTGGGAGAAATAATTCTTCAACTCAAATTTGAAAACTCAAAAACAGATTTCCAAAACGACTATTAAAAACCACGAAAAAAATAGACATGTTGGCTTTAAAACTACATAAAGTTGTAGCACATTTCAAAATATTTTTTAAGGTCAACTTACGCTGATTATTGCGAATAGTTTTCAAATTTACTTATTTTGTTTTTTTTAAAAGGGACAGGTGCAAATGTATTATTTAATGTTATAGCCCCAATTTCCAACCTGGTAAGTACTATGGAACTTTATTTAGTACAAAAATTTGTTTATTCTGAGGTATCTGATGGCACGGCGCATAGTCTCATGATACGAGGTAGACTGTTTCAGAAATGACCACAGAACGCTCAGCTTCACCGATTTTTTTAAAGCTTATGAAATTTGAAAAGATTGTCGGAGCCCTTTTTTTAATTTATTTTTTATTAATATTTTTTAAATTCTGCCCAAATTTCAAAAAGTGTTAACTAAAATTTTATGTATTTGATGTTTTGGCCTGAATCTTGTTACTCGGGGTTTGGGATCACAATAAAAAATATGAGAGTCAAAATTTTAAAAATTCGAAATTTATCAAGAATTTAAGGTGAAAATTGGAAAATATTTTTGAAATTTATATATAGTTTCTAAAAAATTGCTGTACCGGGTGAGTCAAAAAGGAAATATGTTGCAAAAACTAAAAAAATTAAAATCCAATAACTACCTTATTATTACATAAGAAGAATAAAAATATGATAAAGTATATATATATATATATATATATATATATATATATATATATATATATATATATATATATATAAAAAATATATATATATATATATAAATATATATATATATATATATATATATATATATATATATATATATATATATATATATATATATATATATATATATATTATATATATATATATATATATATATATATATATATATATATATATATATATATATATATATATATATATATATATATAATATATATATATATATATATATATATATATATATATATATATATGTATACGGGGCCCAAATATGGGCAATCTCTCGGAATCTAATAGAAACCTAAAAATATTATGACCATTCCAATAAACTTTTTTCCTATGAGCCTCCCCTGCGGAGATACAGGTACATAACGAACGTCCCTGAAAATCGTTTTTGTTTAAATATCTTTTAAAATACTAGGCGTAATTTAATATTTTTTCAATATGATGGTAACTAGATAAGTCTTCTTAAAATGAACCCATTAAATCATTTTGGCTCATTTATTTTGCCAGGGACGGACTAGCTCTGTCACAATAATAGCAATTTTTTTAACACCCTGTATGATAAAGGCTCAACTATATTATTTTTAGATAGCTTTAACTTTAAACTAAAAAAAAGGTACCCTTGATTGACATCGATAAAATCAACTGTTTAAGAAAAATAAAATATCATGGTTGGTATTTTACATTAAACAGGGTGTTTTCTAATTGTGCGTTAATATTAGGGGAATCAATTTTTGGGTCCATTTTAAGAAGAAAACTTTATATAAACGTATTACCTAAACGTCTTAACTTTTGAGATACAGGGTGGTAAAATTTTCAAAAATAAATCATTTATTATTAAAATCTGTAATACCACTTTAGATATTTTAATGAAATTTGGCAAATAAGTACTATGTATCAAAAAGCCTTTTTTAGTGTACCACATTTTTTTTTATTTCCACCAGTGTCGTTCGTACAGAATTTGACCTGCCTATTTTGGCAAATAAAAAAAAATGTGGTACACTAAAAATGCTTCTTGATACATAGTACATGTATGCCAAATATTATTAAAATATCTTAAGTGGTATTACAGATAATAATAATAAATTATTTATTTTTAAAAAATTTACCACCCTGTATCTCAAAAGTTAAGACGTTTAGGACATACGTTCATATGAAGTTTTCTTCTTAAAATGAACCCAAAAATTGCCTCCTTAAATATTGACGTACAATTAGAAAACACCCTGTATAATGTAAAAAAAAATTAACCATGATATTTTATTTCTCGTAAACATTTGATTTCATCGATGTCAATCAGGAGTACCTTTTTTTTAGTATTATGTTAAAGCTATTTAAAAATAATATTGTTAAGCCTTTATCATACAGGGTGTTAAAAAAATTGTAATTATTGTGTCAGAGCTAGTCCGTCCCTGGCAAACTAAGAGGGCCAAATATGATTTAATGGGTTCATTTTAAGAAGACTTATCTAGTAACCATTATATTAAAAAAATATAAAATTGCGACTAGTATTTTAAAAGTTTATAATAAAAAAAAAGATTTTTAGGGTGGTCCTTAATGTGCCTGTATCTCCGTAGGGAAGGGACGTGGGAAAAAAGTTTATGGGAACTTGTCATAATATTTTTGAGATTTCTATTAGATTCTGAGAGATTGCCCACATATTCTGGGATTTTTATATATTATATATATATATATATATATATATATATATATATATATATATATATATATATATATATATATATATATATATATATATATATATATATATATATATATATATATATATATATATATATATATATATATATAAATATTTACCGGGTGACCACGAGGATAGGGTACTCGTTGCCATTCCTTTAGTTTTTAAGGTATGATTTTGTAAATTTAGACATGCTTACAAAAGTATTATGTTGCATTTTTTGACACATAGTTTCTATTATTATCACTTCCGGTTTAACCGGAAGTATTTTCAACTTTCTTATTTTAAATACAATCCTGTATATTCTTTTACGCCATCTTATTCTACGTTAAATTCTCTTTGTAAAAACATATCACAACTTAATATTTTTTTTCAAGAAGGTGACAAAAGTAACAATATTCTCAAGAATCAAAAAATTTTTTATTATAAAAAAATAAAAAATAGTTAATTAAGAGTAACTTACCCCTGTTTAATATTTAAATCAGTAGTTTTAATAGTCAATTAAACAATGTTCAACGCGTCCACCATTTACATTGTGACACTTAAAAACTTTACTTACTGTCTCTCTATGTCCGTTTCGCAAAAAAATCAGCCAATATTGACTGGGTTAATACAATAAAAATTATTGTGTGTCAAACAGGATCTAATAACATTTTTTTGTTTTTTCTAAGCCTACTGTTTTTTATGAGCGTAATTACGCACTAAATACCCAAAGGGTGCACTTTTTACTCATTTTAATAATATCAACTAATAACGTTTCCTTGAAGGTGTTAGACAATGTAATGGTTTCAATAACACTAGAATCTTGGACTTCCATTGTCTTTATTTGTTAATTGTTACACAACGTTTCGGTTAGTGATGTATCTCCAACCGTTTTCAAGTGATAACTAAAAACTATTCCTAAAAGCTACGACTTATATACTATCCCTTGTTCACCGAAGCTTGACCGACTTTTCACGGTTCAGCAACGGCTGCCAGATATTCGAAATATCGTTAGGCTTGCTAAATACATTTTTGTTGTTTAAAATTATTACAGCTTCTTTTTAATTTTTTTCTTCCAGTGGGTTTCTTTATAAATAGTTTTTTCTTCCGGGCCATTGTATGCGGTGTTTTTTGACCAAGCGTGTTCGGCAATCCCTTGACTTCGACGTGCACCTCGTTCCGTTGTTTTTTGTGTTCTTTAACTCTAACTTCAAGGGTCTCTTTGTTTCCCCGATGTAAACCCACCACATTCACAGGGAATTTGGTAGATCAAAACCTTTTTGAAGAAAGGTCTGGCCTCGCCTTATAAGAATACTTCTTAGAGTAGTTTGGGATTTAAACGCCGTTTTAATATTATACTTACTCGCGATTCTGCGAATCTTTTCCGAAGTTCCTTTCATATATGGAATTGTCATAAATATTTGGTCAGTCTGGTCTTGGTTCAAATTAGAGTTTCTTGTCTTAATTTGATATTTTTCGATTGTTTCATTAGCCTCTCACTGTATCCGTTCTGCTTAAGATCCCTAGTTATGTTATCCATTTCCTCTTGCAGTGATTCCCTACTGTTACATAGGGTCACTGCACGATTAATATAAAGTACGTATAACCCCTGTTTGGTTTCGTTAGAGTGGTTAGCTGGTGTAAATATTGTCCAGTGTGGGTAGGCTTTCTGTATACCGAGGTTTGAATATGACCATTATTTCGTTTAACTAGAACGTCGAGGAAAGGTAGGGCCGAGTTTTGCTCCTTCTCCATTGTGAATTTAATACAAGGTCGGAGGCAATTAAGATGTTTTAAGAAACCTTCAAGTTCTTCGTCATTACCTGTCCATATAATAAAAGTATCGTCAACATATCTTAGCCAAACTTTTGGTTTAATTAGTGTAGTTTTAATTGCATGTTCCTCAAACCATTCCATATAGATATTTGCTACCACTGGGGAGAGCGATGAACCCATGGGAAGCCTTCACCTGAAAATAAGAACTACGGAGGCAAAGCTCCAACAACTCCATCACTCCATCCAGCGGCAGGGTGGTGCATTCTACTAGTGTTTTATTTCTTTAAGCTTGGCTCGGATAATGCTTAACGATTCTTCACTGGTACGTTTGTGTATAGACTTTCCACATCAAAACTAACAAAAGTATTCGTCTGGTCCTATTTCTACATTTTTGAAAATTTCAACAAAATGACTAGAGTTTTTAACGAAAGATGGAGACTTACCGACCAGTGGTTTAATTAGGCTAAAAGGTTTTTGCCAGTGCAGTCGTGGGTGCGTTTCTAGAACTGGTGATGGGCCTTAAGGGTGTATTGTCCTTGTGTATCTTCGGTAGTCCATAAAGATGAGGAGGTTACTGTTATGGAGTTAAAGTTTTCTTGTTTCATCGGTCAAAAATTTTTGTATTTCCTAGGTCCTGTAAATTTTGTTCTCTTGGATGCTGTTGGATGTTGATCAAGAGATCTGTATTTACCCTTTCGAAGAACTTCATCTATTTTTGTTAGTTTTGATGTGGAAAGTCTATACACAAACGTACCAGTAGAAGAATCGTTAAGCATTATCCGAGCCAAGCTTAAAGAAGATAAAAAAAAACTAGTAGAACGCACCACCCTGCCGCTGGATGGAGGGGATGGAGTTGTTGGAGCTTTTTCCTCCGTAGTTCTTATTTTCAGGTGAAAGATGAGTTCTACGCGCAGGATGATGGGCTTCCCATGGGTTCATCGCTCTCCCCAAAATGGTGGGAAATATCTATAAGGAATGGTTTGAGGAACATGCAATTAAAACTGCACTAATTAAACCAAAAGTTTGGCTAAGATATGGAGATACTTTTATTATATGGACAGGTAATGACGAAGAACTTGAAGGTTTCTTAAAACATCTTAATTGCCTCCGACCTTGTTTAAATTCACAATGGAGAAGGAGCAAAACTCGGCCCTACCTTTCCTCGACGTTCTAGTTAAACGAAATAATGGTCATATTCAAACCCGGTATACAGAAAGCCTACCCACACTGGACAAAATTTACACCAGAATTCTAACCACTCTAACGAAACCAAACGGGGGTTATACGTACTTTTATAATCGTGCAGTGACCCTATGTAACAGTAGGGGAAACATGCAAGAGGAAATGGATAACATAACTAGGGGTCTTAAGCAGAACGGATACAGTGAGAGGCTAATAAAGGAAACAATCGAAAAATATCAAAATAAGACAAGAAACTCTAATTTGAACCAAGACCAGACTGACCAAATATTTATGACAATTCCATATATGAAAGGAACTTCGGAAAAATTCGCAGAATCTGAGTAAGTATAATATTAAAACGGCGTTTAAATCCCAAACTACTCTAAGAAGTATTCTTACTAAGACGAGGCCAGACAACAATGCTTCAAATAAGACTGTATTACAAATTCCCTGTGAATGTGGTGAGGTTTACATCGGGGAAACAAAGAGACCACTTGAAGTTAGAGTTAAAGAACACAAAACATACGGAACGAGGTGAAACGTCGGGGAGGATTGCCGAACACGCTTGGTCAAAATAACACCGCATACTGGTCGGAAGCAAAAACTATTTATAAAGAAACCACTGAAAGAAAAGAAAATTCAAAAAAGCTGTAATAATTTTAAACAACAAAAATGTATTTAGCAAGCCTAGCATCGATATTTCACTCTGGCACCGTTGCTGAACCGTGAAAAATCGGTCAAGCTTTTGGTAAAAGGGATAGTATATAAGTCGAGCTTTAGGAATAGTTTTATCACTTGAAAACGGTTGGAGATACATCACTAACCGAAACGTTGTGTAACAATTAACAAATAAAGACAATGGAAGTCCAAGATTCTAGTGTTATTGAAATCAACTAATAAGTTATACCTAAAATTATTAAAGTAAATTATAAAAGTAAAATATGATAATAATTATTGAAATTGTATAAATAGTCTTTGATTTTCACCTTTAATTAAGTCTCGAGAACGCTTGATTCTTGAGAAAATTGTTACTTTTGCCACCTTCTTGGAAAAAAATATTAAGTTGTGATATGTCTTTACAAAGAAAATTTAACGTAGAATAAAATGGTGTAAAAGAATATACAGGGTTGTATTTAACATTTTGCGAAAAAGTGACTTCAAATATTTGAAGCAAGTTAACAAGAGAAGGCTTACCTTTATTTACTAAATTCAATATTTTCGATTTTCTTTTGTCGTTTAGGTCACTGTCAAAATAAATGCATATTTCAAAAAATGGTCCGTAGCTCAGCCATCCTAAACGGAAATGTGACATTATGATATATCGTAAAAAAAAAAAATTTAACGTAGAATAAGATGGCGTAAAAAAATATACAGGGGTTTTATTTAAAATGAAAGAAATACTTCCGGTTAAACCGGAAGTAAAAATAAATTAAACTAACTGTCAAAAAATGTAAATTTTTAAAAAGATATCTTAAAAACTGGGAAGGAA